>JAWWEQ010030816.1:0-22707 GCA_035583055.1 Torymus tubicola
CAGTTGGTAAAAGCTCTTCTTTCGCTATCGAAAACAATGGCGAAACAACGTACTTTCCACCAGGGGATCAAGAAAAAAATAAACTTTAAAAATAACCAACGTTCCCGTTATAAAATGAATTATACGTAGCTCACGCGCAACCGTATCTCTCTCTCTCTCTCTCTGCCTGCATTAAAATAAATAATCGAATCAAGAAAATCCACGACGTATCGACAGCTACGTATACGAGCGCATATACGTACACACGCGCGTGCCTTTACTTATTCAAATGCATAAAACTCCCCTCACTCGCGCACCACCACTGCTGCTGCTGCTATTTCCCATTCAATAAGCGGATCGTTTTCCTTCTCTCAAATAACGCGGCGTATAAGCGCCGTTTTTCCCAACCCCCGATCGATACAAAGGAAATCGCGAAAATGCTGTGTGTGTGTGTGTGTGCTATATATACACGCTCAGACACACGGACGTCAGCAACGAAAAGAAAAAAAAATCAAAGAAGAAGAGGCTGAATAAAAGTCAATTTCGCGATTTCCGCGTATATACAATAACACTACGCGAGACCGGCTAAAGATGACGGAACGCGCGTAAGAATCGCGGTTTATGGTTTTTCCGGGACGTAGATATATATACATGTACGTCGTAGAAAAGGCAAGCCAAATTGCATTGCATCGTTGAACGGCCGTGTGTCTCTTTTTCTCGTCCCTATATACCTCTTTTTTTCGTGAGAGATAGAGAGGAACGAGGAACTCTACAATTATTTCGGTTACTGCATTCTTCCGGTCGCGTGGAATTATAAAAATTCTAGGTCGTCCGCGAGAAAAATAGCTTGGCGAGTATAGTAGTAGTAGTAGTAGTGCTCCTCTCTTCTTTTTTTTTCGCGGTTACCGACTTTGGCTTCCAATTACCACCGTTGATATCTTATACTTACCAGTATATAGTATATGTTGTGACGCAATATAACGATATACATTATAAGGTTAATAAAATTATTGTTCGATTTTAGAAAGGCTAAATTATAACGCAATTAGAGTCTGGTCGAGAAAATTTTTCGCTTTATTGTAATGTGGTTACGCGATCGCAGCGAGTAGAGTGAATTTAGTATATAGGTATGTAGGACTTTTCTACAACTGCTCGAGCGCGACTAACGACTGACTTGGCCATTTTTGCAGAAAATATATATATATATATATACGGCGCAGCAGCTGTGCTCGCCGGAATATATCGCGTGACATTTATGATATTATATTTCCATTTGAAATGTAGGCAGCAGCTTTATTGATAATTTGATCGGCTTAATACGCAATTGACTGCGTACTCTCACCGAAGATAAATGTATTATTATACGCGCAAAAGTATGATATTACCTGGAGCAGCAGCGTTCAATGAATAAATCAGCTAGACTTTCATAATTAATGGAACTTTCAAAGAAAAATTCTTCACGTCCCTTTCTCTCTCTCTTACTAGCCCTCCCGTAGAGCCCTTTTTAAAACTTACAACGTTTTCAAGCTTTTAAGTACCTTGTAAATTCTCAATTAGCACTTGCAATTTCATCACGATACGCTGCACGTGAATTTTCAAAGTTTGCTGCAGCAGCATAGCGACGACTTTTGAGTTAAAGGAGATATGGCGCTTCGTGTACGAAACGTGTGCCACGTGACGTCACGCTGCATACTGCTTCTATCCTACCGTTGCAGCAGCAGTAGTAGGAGCAGCGAGGCATTCTCGTAAAAAAGTATAACGGAATGACGTCACAAAGGAACTTTTGCTGCTGACTATACGACTTTCGTAAAAGCGAAATATTTTTTCCTTCTTTTTTTTGCCTCTACCCCTGCTTTTTTGTTGTTGCGTGAAGTACAAAAGGGAACTACAGAAGTCGGCTTAGATTTTGTCTCGGATGTATGATTTGGAGAAAATAATCTGCTGAGGTATTTTTGTTTAGTAGAAGAAAGAGATAGAGAGAGAGAAAAAAATATGTGCAAGGCGTATATATATGTAGAGGAAAGTTTATTTATAACAGGGGAAAGAGGAAACTATCGTTGAAAGTTAAATAGTAAAGTTTTGATATGATTTTGCACAAAGGAGAAGTTTTGTATGGAGGTGTAATACCAGTATCGAGATGCCTATGTATATATATATGTGTAACGAAATTTTTGAACTTTTGATATCCAAATTCAGACCTGTAAATAGATTGACGATGCCAGTGTAAATAGAAAAGTTATTTTTCGGAAAAGTTTCTAGGATATTACTTTAAAGGGGAAGTAGAATTTTCAATCGAATTACAACGAAATTAAATGATTAGATAGATTAAATGTAATCGACTTCAAACAACGGATTATTCTTTTGATTATACATAGTTTGAAATTAGTTAAAGTTCATTTATTGCATTACCGAAATTCAGTACTTCGTATTAAATAAGCTCTTAGTTATGTCTTTGTCTTTTTTTTTTTTAAATAAGGCAAAAATATATGAATTTAATTATCAAAAAAATTCCACCTAAATTAACTAAGATAAATATCCAAATAAATTTATAAAACAATTTAATTCATCTGTATTAAAGATTCACGTAATTCTAACGACTTTCGCCACCCACATTTTCCACCCCCCAACCAACATTCACAAAATCATCCCTCACCCTCTCACGCAAGTCTCACACCCTCATCAACATAACACCAGCATCCTCCTTCTCCTACCAACTTCTCGAAATTATTAATTGCGCCGCGGTGACTCGTTAACGCTCGTGCGAGCGAAATCTTGGGATGAAAATTCCTGAAGTGCGCGCATGGGTGGAAGGAAAAGGGAAACCTCGCGTGGAACGCGCGAAATCGAGCTGGCTGCTACTACTACTACTCCTCCTCGGGATTCAGTCGAGTGGATGATAGAAGATTTCAAGGCAGTGGGATTGTTCGGCAGAGTTGCTCGCCGGCGCGGATTCCGCTGGGTTTATTGTGTACTTTGAATTGAGAGTCGATGAAATTGTTTTCTTTTCTTTTCTTTTCTTTTTTTTTTAGAGAACAGAGGGTATTTGTTACAGGGGCTTCGGAATTAGGTTGGACTTGGCTTTTTTTGAAGTAGGATGGGGAAGGAGTGGGTAGGTTGGAGGAAAGTTGAATTTTGTAAATAATAAGATTATATAAGGTCCAAGAAATTTTGTTTTTAGGGATAAGCTGTTGAGTTTAGAATTTTATGAAATTATTTTGTAAAGTTTTCTTGACGAATGATTAATTGTTTGACGGGATTAGTAGTACATCATTCATATTTGTGCTATAAAGTTTTACAAAACCATAAATTTAGAATGTTTATAAAATTAAAATTAAACTCAGCTGATTTAATTTGAAATTTTTATGAATTATTAGATTTACAATTAATTTTAATTAAATATATATTGAATTTCATGATATATAGTTATAATACGATTAGCCCTAAACTTGCTAAAAAACTATTTGCAAAACAACTTTGAATTCGTTCTGGATGTTACAACAAATTTTTCTTTTGAAATACAGGTACGTTCCCTAATTAGTTTTTAAAAGTTTACTACAAGTTTAATTGATCGATGTGATAAAGGTTTTGCATAGTAAGTTAAAACTCGTGTACAGAACAGAAAAAATTAAGTAATTTTTAATATATATAATGAATATTACAGATTCCGCTTTTATAATATCCAACATACAATGTAAAATTTTCACGTAAACTGAAAAATAACAAAAATCCATTTATTCTAAATAGATTTTTTTAATTACACTTTTTCAGAATATCCTGTTCCAGTTTATCAAAGAAGCGGAAAGTATTCAAAATCCCCTTATTACGAAAATCTCCTTCTCATACCGTAATAACTTGAGTTTTTTCTTCCGACAAGCAAGCGACAGGCAATCACGCATGAAGGGCATGGAAAGCCAAGTCAACCACATCTTTTTTATCCACGCACAGCTGGAAAACGAACAGCAGCTGCATGTCGACGTTAGTGACATTTTCGTAAAAACTGTCTAATTAGTTTGGAGAATATTTTGGCGTTTAGATTGTGGATCGTAAAAGTATCGAATAACGTTTCCGAAAACATGTTTGATTATACTGGGAAAGTTAAAATTTGCGTATAAACGAATGTGTAATTAAACTTACATGGCGGAAGGGATTTGAGAATGTAATAGTTATTACGACTCACCTGTAACAAAAAAAGAAAAAATGAAATTTAGATATAATGTTGTAAAAAGTAGTATTTATTCGTATAAGTTTATAAAATAAGTAAGCTATTGAATCCGATCGGATTGTCCGAAATCATATTAGCGACTAAAAAGTTCCAAATAGCATTAGAGATTCTGTTTGGAAACAAGAGAAAGGACTTTTAGACCGAAATTTAATAAAGCCAATATCCGTATATCGATGTCAATGGAAAAAGGTTGATCCTCTTTCAAATATTTTAACAAAAGCTAAAAGAAAAACGTTATATTTTTAAAACTATATAACGAAATGATCCAATTAACTTCGTTAAAACAACTTTAAAATACAAACATATGAAAGAAAATCCAAAGATTGTACGTATGTATATTATGTAGCTCACAAAATATACAATTTCCAACATAAAACAAAGTCATGCAGCAGCAGCCGGCTCATAAATCCTTCATCCGAAAAAGGTAAG
Organism: Torymus tubicola; assembly: GCA_035583055.1. Classification (NCBI taxonomy): domain Eukaryota; kingdom Metazoa; phylum Arthropoda; class Insecta; order Hymenoptera; family Torymidae; genus Torymus; species Torymus tubicola. Next base: position 4,631 of record JAWWEQ010030816.1, read on the forward strand.
GCGATATAAAATGGTTATCAAAGTGCAGCTTTCAAACCCTGTAAAGTACCTCATTTTTCCTATTTTCTCTATTGTTACATACATGCACTATTTCCGAAATGCAACGTTTTATTGCTGGGAAAAAAAGTGCTATTCGTACCCTCGCTCGACGGCTCGCGGATTGCTTTTTTTATGTAAATCGTATTTTCCAAACTGTACGGTGCACTTGGCCGTAAAATTTTCAAACTTTCAGTAAAAAAAACAGTTGATTCTCGTATTCTGCTACTGCAGTAGACTAACTACGCGTTGGCTGATAGGTTGGACTAAACTTAATTCAATATTTGAATAAATTATGGCGATTTTATGCAAAATGAGGATATGACTCTTAATGAAGAAAATTGGCACGCTGACAACGGCACTCGGATATTTTCAATGGAAATTCTTAGTTTTACAGTTCATTAAATACACAACGCTTATCAACAATTTCCAGTTCACTGGCTCCATTATTACAATTCCGATTTCTACATACAGGGCTAAATTACTACAAAGGAAATTTCAGGATTTTTTTGTCCGAGATAACGATAGAACTCTACAATTTAATATCACAGGAATTCACGAGAGAGCTATCGTTCAATGTAATTATATTGTTCAATGGGAGGATTTTCACATCGAATAGCAATTGTAACACCTTGTTTATCTCGAAACAATTTTTATTTGACATTCAAACACTCTAAAAAAAAGCACAGACCACCTCATCATTTAATTAAATATTTAACATTTTACACAGACCACTGACTATTCTTACCAAAAATAACTCTCATAAAACCATTCACCCAGCGACATTGAACAGGCATACCCTCTCACCTGTATCTCTTTTCTCTCGATATACGTGTAACGACGACTTACAGGGAAGGCCGATTCGATTTTACGCGCTCATGAGATTATTTACGAGGCCAGTAGCATATACACACACACACACACACATACACATCGTTGCCTACAAAAACCCTCGTAAACGCGATAACCGCACACGCCCCGTGTATCATACGCATTTTTTATTCTCATCTTCCCTCCTCAAACTCACTCATATACACACTCCCATACCTACCTACCTATACGTATATAGGGTAACCTCGTAAATCTCTTTTTACCAGCGGGCGCAGGCGCGATTGTCGCTGGAGCGCGAAACCGCGTCGAATTAGCTTAGGAGCGAGAGAGGAGCCGCCCGAGAAGTCGCTCGACCGGAACCGCGATAAACATTATTTCCCTCTCCGATATCCGAGGAGGTAGAGCAGAGCACGGTGTGGTGTGTTTTTGCTGAGGGGACGACGACGAGAGAGGAGAGTGAGGATGATTCGATTTGTGAAGGGTTTTTGCTGAGGGGATATAAGGGGCAGGGGGGCAGAAGGGGGAAGTGAGTTTTTAGGTAGGAAGGTGGTGAAAGCGAGAGTGGACGTGACGCAAAGGGGGGAGAAAAAGAGGGTGGCGAGAGGTGAATTTTAATGATGGATATATATATACAGGGGATGGTTTTTGCGAGAGGAGAAATTGTGTAAGTTTGTTTTGCGGATGTTAAGGTTAACTGAAATTGGTTTTTACTTGTCTATTGGCACCTTATGTATAGATGGTTTAGATGTTATAACATGATACTATGTAATTAAAATGTTACATATTGTACAGGTATTATGTTAATATCATTTATCATTACCCATTCAATTAAAATAATATTTTTTACAACCATTGTTTTTTCATTGTAGTTTATGAAAACGCAATAAATGCTCTCAACAAAGAACTAAAATCATCCGCACCAATCAGAAACATTTGCTATACTTTTAATCCACTATATCAGAGCTGAATAATAACAACTCCACTGCGAAACGGGTCGCAACTATCCATCTGCAATCAAACGCAATTCCATAATGACCTGTTCACGCTGAAACACGAAGGCGCCACTTACGCAGACACGCTTTAACCCCGACAACGAGCGTTTCGGAAATTATTCCATTTAAAAATCTCCTAATTAATGTCCGAGAGAGATAGAGAGAGAGATAGAGCTCAAAGTGATTGAGAGCGACCTAGAGCCGGCGACGAATTCGATATCTCAGCGCAAATAATAATCATTCGATTATCGTTTCGCTATATGGACAGAGAGAGAGAGAGAGAGAGAGAGAGAGAGAGTAGGACACACAGAACTCGCGCGCAATATTAGTCAAATAATCATTATTTGCATTTGCCCGGTCAAATTAATGAACGTCATCTTTCAAATTAATTGTATACGGCTATGACCGGAGCGTGAGATCGACGTAAAATTGCCTTTCATTTACCGACGCTAAAAACATCCCGTGTCTATCAACGAAGATGAAAGGCCTCGTTTGTTTTGCTCTCAACGGTATTAATTATGACAATTTCACGGGTTTCGCTATATATTTATCTCAGAGTTAAGCAATATTTTTTCCAATTCTCCGATCTCCACAAATACATTCCAATATTTTTCGCGTCTAAATTAGAAGCTCCGATCGCCCGTCCATCCTAAATCAACACTAATTCTCTCTCGACGTTTAATGCCTACCGGAATTAACGGCAATTACCTTAATGTACTCCCATCCTCCAATTTTCCCCTCAACTCCTTTCCTCAAAAAGTTAATTAGTTCAGTTTTCATCACGCGAACCATCACAGCAGCCCGATAAAAGCCGATCCTTTAAAAAAATTCATAACAATCCTTTTCCGCGAGCCGTATATATATATTAATACATCGAGCAATCAACGCACACAGACAAGATAAACGTAGAGGTAAAGCTCGATCGATATATCGGCGTAATTTGAAAATTGACCACCTCTTTGCTTTCTCTCTTTCTCTTTCTATTCCTAATTTCACGATTTCTCTCTCTTTCTCTCTCTTTCTCATCGATTTTCCACGGATACTCTCACATACGTGCGCAAGCGAGCGTCATTATTCTCAAGTGGAAGGCACGTGCGAGCCGGAAAGCCACTTGAAAAAGAGGGAGGGAGAAACGCTATAGAACTGACCTTCGTGTATGTGCGTGTGTGATTCGGGTGCGTTCCTTGCGGAACGAAGCTTAATCGCTCGATGACTCCGCGCGAACTGAACGAAGCTCTCGATTGTTTCCGGTACGGAACATGAGTCAGAGAGAAGAGAGAGAGAGAGAGAAAGAGAGGAAGGGGAGAGTTGAGTGCACAGCAGGGATTTCGTATTTATAGAGGCTGATGTGCGTGAATGGTTTAAAAATTAATTGAGCTGTCGGGAATGTGTGCGTGTATGTGGAGAGGAAGGAGGGGGACTTTATATGAAGTAGATTTTGGGGTAGAACGGTGAATGATTGATCATTGTTTTTATGGGTGGCGTTAAAACCAGTGTTTTTTACACTTTTAAAATATGTATTATAATGAACAGAATTTTAAAATTTTCTACAAGGGAAGTGTATGTATCGAAATAAATATAAATGTAAGCGTAGTAAATATAAACAGAAATATAATTACGGATTTCATCACTATTGAAATCCGTCGACTTTATACATGTAAAATTTAAAATGCATCGAGGAGACTGACAATTCGGACGTCCCTCACTGCACTCTCCCTCTTTTTCCGGCGAGTCAGAGAACTCGACACGGAGTAAGTGATTCATTGAGGAGATTAAATAACTCTTAAGTTTGTGGCGCATTATATTTGAGTTTATATTTTAATATTTTTATCAATCGTGATAACGAGATACACATCAACATCTTCGACGTCTACCAACAAATCTGGGTACCGCCTATACTCTACACATTCATACTCTACACAGGGAGGTTATTCTACATGGGCATACTCTGCACAGATTTCCTCTACACGCACACACTCTACACAAACGTTTAGGTGACAAATTCTAAAGGAGCATACTCTACCCAACTTTTCTCTACACGCACACACTCTACACGCAAGCTTTCTGGGGGAAATTTCTAAGCAAGCATACTCTACACAGTTATTTTCTTTACGAATATGTCCTGCACATAAGCTTTTTGGTGCAGATTTCGAAGTGACGGTACTCTACACAATTATTTTTTTTTCCATCATCGAATATTCTCATAATAGTATATTACGATACATGTGCCTTAAGTAGCCCATTATTGCACGTCGTAAGATTAACCCCTGAGCGCAGCGAGATGTGATTATGATAATGAACTATTATGAGAATATTCGATAAGGAAAAAGAATAAATAATTGTGTAGAGTACGGTCACTTCGAAATCTGCACCAAAAAGCTTATGTGCAGGACATATTCGTAAAGAAAATAACTGTGTAGTGTATGCTCGCTTAGAAATTTCCCCCAAAAAGCTTGTGTATAGAGTGTGTGCGTGTAAAGAAAAGTTGTGTAGAGTATGCTCCTTTAGAATTTTTCACCTAAAAGCTTGTGTAGAGTGTGTGCATGTAGAGAAAATCTATGCAGAGTATGACTGTGTAGACTAACCTCCCTGTGTAGAGTATGAATGTGTAGAGTATAGGCGGTGCCCAAATCTGCATTCAGAAGTATTCAAGCCAGTGTTTAGCCGCGCCAAGCTACGCTGCGGAAATACCTCTTATAGTGAAAAGCAGTAGCTATGTGAAGCATAAGCTACGTATCCGTCGGAGATTTTTCATTGTATATGTAATCGCTTTATTTTACTTCGACGGAGAGCTTAAGTATTATGTAATTAGACCACAATCTTGAATCAATTGAAAAAATCAGAACCAACATATGTATTGTATCGAAACGATATTATAAATATACACGTTAACGCAAAAATTTTCCAGTTAGTTAAATTACCCAATATTAAAAAAATACAAATTTATTTCAAACTATATTTTTTACAGTATTGCCTGAATGATGCATTGATTTATGCGTCATTTATTTATTGAAACAGTGATTAAACGCGTGTAGTGGTTACGACTACGAGATTTCAGAAAATGAAGTAATAATGCACAGTTTTAACAGAATAATCTTTTTTCAAATATGTTTGATAACGTAGATCATCTGTTTTCATTTGCTTACAATCGATATACTCTATATGGCCAAAACTTCAAGCACCCCCAACTAAATCTGTTTGATCAAACTCCATTCTATTTAACGACGAAGCCAACTTGATTCTCCCCTCCCCCCGTGCCCCAAACAAGACATCATCCAACTTCCCTCCCGATCACCGAGATCGTCAACGTTAGCAAACACCTTACAACAGTTTCTCCTCCTCCTGCTTCTCCTTCTGGAGACTCCGCTCAAACTCTCCTATGCTGCTTCGCCCCCAATAATTAACGATCCTTAATCCCATCGTCGAACTAATCGGCCAAAAATGCGTATCCTCTTCCTACTGTCTCCCCTAAATACAAAACACAAATACTAGCGTCGTAAATCTTCTACTAGGAGGAAATCGCATCAAAAAAGTGCCTCATACTTTTTTTCACATCCCTACCCAAGACAGGAAATAATCGAGTCTCTCCAATCAAAAAAAGACAGAATGACGGTGCAAAGTACAACGTCCACGCTTTATGGCATTTAACATCCATAGTATATATATACAAGCTAGGCTATTTCCACGTGATGTTGATCTTTTTTGATGTACCACGACGAGCTTTTAGCTCATCGGAGTTTAATTCGCGTGGTTTGTAGGGGTGTTATCGAGATTTATGCCATAATTTGCGAACAAGTGTAGTTACGCGCATATATACGCGTGCAGGCACGATTACCCGGTTGAAATGTAAATTGATTCCAGCTGGTTGGTATATACAAACGACCAGTAGAGCAGCAGGAGAGGAAGATGTTAACGAAGAGAGTACGATAAAAATAGTATACGTAGCGACTGCTGCTGCTACTGCAGAGTATAATGCCACTGCCATCGCGTCGTTCTGAACTATATAGACCCTGCACATATAGTATTTTCGAAGCTCTGCTCAATGACCAGCTTTACGAGCTTGCATAAACTGCTGAAATTCGCATTTGTTAATTGAGCCACTATTTCTGACTTATATATATACCGGCTGTATTACTCTTTCGCTTTATAAGGGTGGAAAAATGTATAGCGGTCGTTAATTATATATATATATCATATAAACTTTGCACACGGACGTTCGAGGCTAGACCAATCGTATATCTATACGTATGGATTCAGTCTATATGTAATACCACATTGAAAATGAAAGAAGAGAACGAGAGGTAGAGAGAGAAAGGAAATTAAAGCACGAGCTGCAGCAGTGGAATATTAATGGATCGGCGTTTGTCACAGAGCGTCGGTGGTGGTGGCAACGACGACGGAGGCCGTCTCTGTTTTGCTTCTATTTTTACTTGCTGCTCTCGAGCAGCACGTGATTATATTTTATGGGTAAGCAGAAAAGAAACGTGCCGAAGCGAATTCTTTTTATTCGCGAGAGTGAGCGAGTGGACGAGTGATTTGCGAGCTTTTTCACGTGTATATATATATACACGAAAGCGATGGAGCGCGATGTCGAGACAAATGGTTCGTCGGTGTCACGTATACACAGACAACCATACACACACACACATACAATGTTTTGCTTTGTCAAAGAGATTTTTGCTGTATAGAGTTTATTCGCTCGATAGTTTCTTTTTTTGTACAGTGATTTGCAGATTTTCGATGGGATAATGGAGAACGAAAGTGTTGTGCAATGTGTGGTGATGCGATTTAATGTACTTTACTTCGGTATTGTATTACAGCAGAGTAGAGTAGCTTTCTACATACTCGTATACACGTGTAAAGAATAGTATATAGCCTGTTTGCCTCCTCTCATTTTTCCATGTATTTTAGAATGTATGTTTAAATGTGTTAACATGTACATTTACGAACGTGCTAGCGACTAAATTTAAGCTATAAGCTGCTTTCACGCAACTGGAGTAAAATATTTCCTTGGCGCTTTTCAAAACATTCAAAATATTTACCCAGCACGTACCGGATGAAAGTCTAATTGTGTGGCTTATATATATATACGTAGTGAATTCAGTTTTGTTTCTCATTAGAATAACATTATGACAAATGAATCGTTCGCTATGTCTCTTCGCGTTAAAAAATTTAATCTATTTTTGATAATGTAGTTATATAAGGTTAGACTATATATATCCTAATTTAAAACGTTGCGTAACCAATGATCTCAGTTATTTAGAGAATCCGAAAAAAATTTTTTCGAGCGCACTTAAAAGAAAAAGAAAAGAAGTACCGTACACCAACTCCGAGTTATAAGCGTCGTTTTTTCAAAACTATATAACACGAACTGATCTCTCCTCTACAAAGTACTTAAGGCATTTTTATTTCTCGTTCAGATTTATCATGAACTTGAACGCTTTAATCTTTCTTACATCTTCTAAAACAAAGAATAAATATAAAAGCAGACATCGAAACCTTTTCTCTCTCTCTCTCTCTCTCTGTCGGTAATAAATGAAGACGAAAATTGCGTTTCTCTGTGTGTCGAAGGTATAATAAAAAGCCCCCAGAAGACGCGAGTGAGCGAGCGAACGACTGATTTATCGAAGGTCGCACCCGAAAATTCGAAATTCTTTGATAGTCCATATAAAATCCGAGCGGTTTACGTAACGGAATGTCGTGTAAAAAAAAGAAGGAGACTCAGAGAAAGAAAGTGTATTTCAAGATTTAAGATAGATCATGGTTGAAGCAGAGTAGTGTGAGTTCGATCAGCTGCTACCACAGTTTTTATTTAGCACACACGCCGATGAGAAATGGTACATTTTAGAAATTTTTATTTCGAGCTCGGCGAATTTGACAGTTTTTAATATTTGCGCGCCGATATATAAATTTTACGACACAAACGCGCGCGTGCACGCACGTGACGAGAATGGGAATTTCCAAAAATCTTATTTTTGTGTTTGAAATTTTCCATCAGCGTATAACAGTAACAGTGAATATAAAATTCTTAATTCAACGATATGGATTTCAAACATATATAAATGTATAAAATGTGCCACAATATCGCGAAGAAGATTCGATGCCAAGAGCTATACTTTTATTAAGTATTATCTACCAAAAGTTATTCTTCACCCTATAACTTATGCATAATCAAGTTTTAGGTTATATACTTGTATAAGTTTCGAGTATATGTTTTGCTCAGTTTTCTAAGTACTTCAAGATGATGAGCACCTTCTCAAAACTCTCCGCCCTAAGTTACCGAAGTTCCGTAAGACGAAACAATTACGCCAGCGTTCCCCGCATAGTTTCGTTAATTGCAGTTTCATGAAGGTGTATGTAAATTTACAAAGTTCTAAATAAATTATTAGAACTAAAGACAAACGGCGGAAGATGAACATTTGTGTAAAATATTAAGGCTTACGGCACGCACGCACGAACGCCAGGCAGCCAGCGAGAATATAATGCTATCGAACTTCCACACGGAAAGAATATTTCTCTTAAAAATTACTATAATCTTGAGTAATCGTGGGACAAACTCACCCTTTCACGAAATTTAGTAGATTTCTATTAATTATTAAGATAATTCTATTAAAAAATAATAGAAATTCTTTCAAAATTTTGTATTTTGGCTATCAAAATTTATTAGATAATATGGTAAAAATTTGATGTATGAAACTTTAATAGAATAGAAAACAATTTTTAGTAGAGGTTATACTTAAAGTTTAGTGGTCAGTACAGTAATTTGGTGCGCCGTCGGTAAAGCAGAATACAACATATGTGGACGAGTCGAAAGGTTATACGTAAGTGAAGCAGTGGCCGAGTGGTAAACGCGAAGCTCATTAATCAAAGGGTCGAGGGTTCGAATCAGCTTCTCGGCGTTTTTTTTTCTTCATAAATATCGAAATCATGAAAATTACTATATTGTATTGTAATATTTGATAGTCTTAGCTTGTCCTACGATTAGTAGAGCACTATAGTAAATTTTACTAGATATTTTCTGAAATTTTCATAAGGTATTTCTCTCCGTGCATGCACCCTCTCCTGATTATCTATCTTCTATTACGCAAGCTTTGAGGTTATGTAACCACGTCGAGCTTAGACTACCACAATGCCTTATATATTGGTTTATTCCTAACTTAGCGTTGTAATAGTAATCAAACCTCTTTTTTTTCATTCATTGAATAATAAACCGCTTACATTATACGCCGCTAACTCGATGTTAATTCGCCCATCAACTAATGCAGCGTTTCTACATCACAATCCAACATCATCGAACACGAATTCCTCCACCCCCTCAATAACAACTACAATAACAACACACCACAATGTCATTAAAATTATGACAATCCAGTGAACCCTGATTTCTCCCACTCCTACCATCCAATTTTCCAACCCAGCCACCCTAACATCCTCTAAACACCAACCCCAACATCTACAACCACACATGTATCTATACACCCAAACACATATCGGAATCATCGTCCTAACCAGATCATCACCGATATAATTCACCCAACTCCCCCCACACCTGCGCTTTCGTATCCAAATCCAACGCGCATTAAGCCCTTCTCTCACACACACATACACACATATCGTGCTACACACGCGATAATCTTTGCGTACGCGTAATTCGGCGAAGCCAGCAGCCCCAGCACCCGCTTACGCCTGATTCCCGATATATATATACGCTGCCGGTTCGCTAGTTTCCGCTGTATATAGCTCATCGTTCGCGCGCATATGCATGTCGCGCCTTTATCGCGTCGCCCTCCCGCGTAATCTACCCTGTGTGCTGTAGTGGGGGCGGAGAGAGAGAGATATTCCTCTAACGGTGGTAGTGGTATGGGTACCGGGCGTAAATACGCGCGTACCGTTGGTAGTAGTAGTAAATTGACCAGGCGCGTCGACAGGGCGGAAGGGTGCGAGTAAGCGTGTGTGTTTAGTGACGGGAGAGGACGGAGGTGAGCTGCTGCTGCTGCTATGCTAGAGCTTCGGTACGCTCGCGACATGTGGGCGTGATTAATTCGATGGAAAAATGAATGTACTGGTAGTAGGGTTGGTTGAAGAATTTATTGGTATTGGGATGGTTATGTGTTTTTTTTTAGGTTATTAGGGTTATAAGATGTAATTGGTGGAGTGAATGAGAAATCAGGTAAGCTTTTGGAAAAATTTTAATGGAAAAGAATAGAAGTGTTTGTAAATAAGTCGTATGAAACGTTTTTTATACGGAGAATGGTAAAGAAAAAATTATGCTTTTTTAATTCAAAAGAAAGGTCATTACTTTATTCCTGTCCCCTTAGGTGGTATAAAAAATGCAGTAAAGGTAATTATGAAACCTGGAATCGTTATCTTCGTTACGTCTTACCACACCTGGCTATTTCTACTTAATATGCATACAGCTGATAACGTTACTACGTTATTCCATTAACTTTGATGAATTCTTTTTCCTTGAAGTAAGGAATTTTGAAGGACTCTCTTTTCGTAGAAGAGATGATATTTTTTATTTGTTAATCTGGAAAGATAGATTTTGCGAAGTAATTAAAAAAAAAAGGAGGAACTTTATAATGGGAAAATCGTAAAATAATGTGATAGAATAGAATGCAATATTTGAAGAACTCATTGAAATACGCGTTACTGGAACTAGGATTAAGTTGTAACTGCCACAGCTATAGTTAAATTATATTACAAGCTTAAAACTTTAAATTGTTGGTTACGATCCCTAAAACTAACATTAAGCTCACAGTGTAACTTAGTCATCGAGAGGAAGATCTTATCTTGGAAATTACAACGTTTACTTCCGTTGAATATTCAATATCCCCCTAAAACCTAACTTTTTTATACTCAACAGCCTGCGCTGTTACATTACTTTATGAGTACTATGAAAACCATCCAACTTTATATTATTATTATTATTTGAAAAAATTACTTTGCAACTGAGCGAAAATACTTCAAGGTATATTTAACTTCAATTGGTAGCTAATTAGCGAGTAGAAATTACAATTTATTACTCGTCAAATCAACGTTTGACCTCTCGAAAGAGGCATAGCATAGAGTAACGCACTTCAGACCTGACCGATGAACGGTAGGAATATTCTGTTTAAATGGCAACCGTTTTGAAGCAGTTCCCGAGTGGCAAAGTTAAATGAAATTTGGCGCCTGGCGACCGAAAATAATTTGCTAATATCTACGGATCGGTTTATTTTGAAGTTTTGGAAGTGTTAAATGTAATTGCGATCTTTGGCTTTAAGCGCACACGCAGGACCCATTAAAGCGCAGTTAAAATAATTTATGAATTGGTAAAATGCATTGAGGAAGTTATAAATTTTAATTAAACTCCAGCATTAGTGACGCGTTTAATTAATCTATGACGTCTGGAATGTTCACAGATTTATTTAAGAGAGAAAGAGAATAAGTAATAAAAAGACGCAACAGATGTTTCGCGTCTAGATTGATTCGATTCAAATGTTTTATTTATGGTTTGCGCGAAATTTATCGTATTTGTTGTATGAGATTCTTTACTGCGAGCACCTTGGAAAAATTGCTGGCACCACGCCACAGTTTTTTGTAGGTTAATGTTACGTTAGACAAAACTGTAGTTCTCTCTCTCTCTCTCCCTTGCGCACGAAATTTTGTGCACTTCATAAAACAACGTGCGCACAGGAGTATCATGAAAAATGTTGTCAGGATTCTTTGTTAAAAATGTATGCATTAAAATTGCAAAAGTGTTCGGCAAGAATTAAAACGAATGTTTGCTTGTTAAATATTTACCGTTACAAACGTTGCATACGAGTATATTTAGCTTGCATTGTAGTAAAAAGATGTTTTCGTGAAATTCAGAGAATTTTTTCGAGCTGATTAAACTATGTTTCATCAAAATCTTAATAACGTTTGAAGTGTATACAAAAAAATTACCTATTTAGAATGATTTTGCGTTATTACAAACAATTTGCGTATGAGTGAATAAAACGTTTTGATATAATATTCAGCAACGACAATTTCGGCGATGGAAAAATATCTTTTCGGTGCTGCATCCACACACACACACGCAGGTGACACGCTCTACATTTTTTTAAAAAGACTCTGTGTATTCCCTTGAATAACTTTGCGCGCTCTCTACTCTTTTATACGTGTTCCGCGAAAAAATTTTTATCCTGACAATGTAATATCAATGTTTCGTCGGGGCGAAAATTTTCCCACCCGTAACGCGAACAATCTTTTACGGCAAAATCTTTCCAAGCGCGCGCTATAGTCCATTCAAATTTATTTAAATTGCTTTATATTCACCACGCATTCACGCGCCTTCAAATATTATGAAATGGGTTTATACCAAGTATAATATGAAAAATAACAGTAACACACATGTGTTATGGCTATTCATAAATTTACCTGAAGCATAAATCAGGCTAAATTTTATAAAATAATATCAAAATTCTTTGTCTAGCTCATGGATAATATATAGAGTAAAGAAATCCTATGCTTGAAAAATACATTTAAATTTACTTAAAACAATCTCCCATAAGATTGTCAAAAGCAGTAATTAATTCCCAATAATTTCCTCATTAATTAACTTTCTCTACTCCACGGCTCATGACCCTAACCATTCTACATCCCAGCGCCAACAACCACCTCATATCCCTCCACCAATCAACCCTACGTTCCACGCACCACGGCATACGCACTACCCCTCAATACCCACCTTACTACTACTCCCCCCAGAACACCTGTAAGTGCAAACAATCTTCAATCTCATTATATCCCTCGACCGACGACGACACGCGGCTTTGGCGTATAACAGGGCATTTGTCAGCATTAATGTGAGCTAAGTACCCGGTACCGCTTGGGCACGCGAAAGAAGATGCGCTATACCATACCGTGGCGCGAAAGTGGGCATTAGCTCGAGCTATACTAAGCTCTCGGCGCGTAATTAACAAAGTTAAATTCTCCACGAGCATAACGATCCGTTTTCTCCTTCTCCTCTTCTTCCACTCTCCACACCCCTATATACAGTGCGACTCGCGTTTATAAATGATATAATGGCGGGGAATTCGCCGGTTCGACGCGCCAGCAAGTTTGAACAATGCGGCGGCGGTGGCGTAGTATCGACGTTTAAGTCGAACTCTCGGTCTCCGAGTGGTATATACGCGCGCGCGCGAGCCGGCGAGTCCACAAAGGATGCTAAATGAAGGCATTCGCCGTTTGTCGTGGGCGGTGGGTGTAATGTTATAGCTGTGTGTGTATATATTCCTTTTGTGAGAGGATGCGACGGCACGCGAGTGAGCTTTGAATTTCAGTAAGCGTGTTTTGTGATGACGGAAGCTGGTATATAGTAGTTTATATTTTCTATTTTTCTTCGTTTTTTTTTCTATGGTTCTGTTGGAGACCCTTACAGAAATGTTTTAACATGTGATTTTCGAGCTGCTTACGCAACGACATAGAATTGGCTTCGTTTTGAAATACGGTAGTATTTTATTGGATACGGGATACTGAGAAATATTGCTGAATAGAAGTATAATATACAGGATATTCTAGAAATTTATAAATCTCTACCTTAATTTAAAAAAATATAATAAAGTAGACACTTTCTATGGTTTCTATGCTTCGTACAGCGCAGATCATAAAATACGTTGAAAGCTTTTATACAGAAATATTACTCTGTAAACTACTTGTTTTAATCTACGTACAACGAGTGTTGCAAAAGATTTACGGAACTGGATCTGGCGCTCAATTGTTTGTTTTAATAAATGTTTCTGATATATTCAAGAGTGGGAATTGCAAAACATAATAAAAAATCTTCTCTTAAAAAAGTGAGTGATTAAATCTGTTATCACAATAAGATTGTTTTCATTCGTTATTGCTCGCTCATTTGATTGATCTACGTAGAAAAACGCCAAAATCAAATATATATGAATTTTGAAAATTGATTTCTTGAGTTCGAGTATTTAAAACTGAAAAATTAAAGAAGTATAAAATTTCATTATTTTATATATCAAACTTACATTATCTTATAATTTAAATTAATTGAAAAAATTTTTAAATTGAAACTAACTTGATCATGTTGATAACCCCAAAAATGAAAAATAACTTTTCAAGTGAGTAGCGAAGTGCGTCGAATATTTATTTATTTATAATATTAAACGGACAAGATGCCCTTTACAGAAGAAAATATTATACATAATATCGAGATGGTAGATTGTCAATAAGGTAAAACAGAAATGTAAAAAATTGCGGTAAATGAAGTCGAGTAACAAGTTAAAAATTTAATGTCAAGGATTTTAAAGCCTGTTTAAATCTCCAGAGGCTTTACATGTTCGCTAAAGTTGAAGGCAAAAGATTCTACATACGTTTCATTATACGATTTACAGAAGAGTAAAAACGAAAATTAGAACGAAAAACCGTTTCATTGAAAACTCTATGGTTACGTAAAGAATAAGAGAGACTACATTCGTGAAAAAGGTTAGTTAATTCTGGACAACGGATGATTTTACGAATAATCTTAAAAGTAAAGAGACAATCGTGAAAGTGGTGTAATGTTGCTAATTTAGTAAAAAAAAAAGAATGTTATATAAATTTAGGTAATATTTTATACTTATGATATCATCAATTGACGTAATACATTCTTTTAAGTAGGAAATAAGTCTCGAAATGGAACCAACAGACGCTTTTAGCGTAAAAACGATCATAATATCAATTCGACCGCGCCAAAACGCATAAATCAGATTTACCCTTAATCCCGAATACAATAATCAAGCGTCACTTCATATTTCACTCCAAAACCAGACATTTATGCGACACATTTCAAAACAGCCGAACGCCAATCTAAAACGATCTGGTCTATTTTAAACCACTTATTCCTCTCTTTAAAATCTTCCAAAAATTTTACGTAACCACGTGCGTTGGAGACGTTCGTTTTTTTTTTATTTCATCCCTCTCCTACAAACCTCATTGGGAGGCCACGCGCTCACAAAAGCTACCGACACATACACACGACGTGAGAATTCGCGCAGCAGTGACGTCGAATGGAATAAAGCTTCTTAATAAGTTCAGATAGGTGATGTGGCAACCTGCCAAAGTGCGCGCGCGCGAAGTATAGAGGCAGGCAACCGACGATATATTTTTACCGGGAAATGTGCTTCGGGAATTCACGCGACCACCACCGTCGTCATCTCGCACGTTTTCGTCGCTTCTCGCTTTTTTTTCGTTTTGCGAGTTGTCAGAGAGGGAGAGACGCGTTGTGAGATACGTTGACAGTGAGGGTACATTAGTTATTGAGCGATATAAATCAATTAAATTTCCGATAGAGACAAAATTCTTTTTTTTTCTTCCAAAGCTTACTGTTATACAGCGATTTGTCGTCGTCGTCGTGTTTCTTGTTCTTTGACGTTAAACTGTTTCAAAAGTTACGCGCGTAGCTTTAGCACTACGTGGAAAAAGAGAAGTTCTATAAATTGCTCCCACGATATTTGGTCTCGTCTAGCCAAGAATTTTTCCTCAGATATGAGTGGAAATATTTCTTAAATACTTTTCAAAGGCAAGAAAAGAGAGAGAGAGAGAGAGAAAAAAAAATTAAACACCACCGCTCGTCTCGAGAGAAGCTTCAAAGCCATGTGGCCCCCTGCCGCTGCCGCCGCAATATCTCCGATAATAACCTTTGTTCTCCCTGGAAAAAAGTTCCTTTGTGATCAAGAACGAGCGAACGAGAGATAGAAAGAGAGAAAAAAGCACAACGGTCTTTGATCACTATGTATAGAGAAAAAAATAACGAACGTTCCGGTGGCTTGAGAGAGAATCTTGAAATCCCGTTAACACACTCCCTACCAGTTTCCTCTCTCTTCCTCTGGCCATCGGTGTATCCCGGACCATTTCGCATTAATTATTTAAGACGGCAATTAAGCGCGCGGAATCTCCAGTCGCGAACAATGCGATCGAGGAGTAGAGAAGAGAAAGATAGAGAGAGAGAGAGCGAAAAAAAACGAAAAAAGAGTAGTGGGAAGGGCAGACGAGAGAGGATAGTTTTCAACTACCCGAAGAGAGCGAATGGTCTTTTTAAGCCGGGCGAGCGAGCGAGCGCGCTACTGCTGAACTTCCCGCCACTGCCACCGCTACCGACGAGCGAAATTCCCGAGCATAAGAACGTAGAAATGGGATTCCCGAGTTCGTGAAGAGGAAGGTAGAGAGAGAAAGAGAGAGCGAGAGAGAGCAAGAGAAAAACAGAAGAAAAAGGGAGGAAACGCTCGCTCGGGTCGCCTCCTTGTTTTCCTTGCCTCTTCCGCCCTCGCTCGCTCTCTCTTACTCTCTCTCCTAGGCTTTTTTGCCAGCTCCCCCGGGCTGTCTTCCTCGATTGAGCGGATCTCTCTCTCTCTCTTTTCTTCCTCTCTCTCCTCCCCTATTCATTCGAAACTTACTTCGAGTTAAACACCGGCCGTAAAATCAGTACCCGTCGCTCTCTATACCTCCGGCGCGAAAGCGCCCTCTAGCGTGTGCTTACTTTTTGCGCGTTAATACCACTTATCCATCGACTTAATTTGTTAACTATAGGCGACTGTGCAATTACAAAAAACTTTCCACTCATCGTCGTATTTGTTGTTGTTGTTCTCGTTGTCGTTGTCAGATTGCTAGAACGTTGGCTTTTTAGCGATAATGAAAAATTTATAAACGCGTAGAAGGTGCGAGCGAAAGAGAAAGAGAGAGAGTACTCCATTGCATGACCTCGATTCATGTAAAATGCGCGTTAATAAACAGGGGATAATTAATGTATGGGGGTGACAAGGGGTACTTTACTCCGATCGACGCGCGATTTGTTTATGCTAATAGAGCTTTGATAAATATACAATTGGAGCGCTCGTTTTTTCGTTTTTATTGTAGACGGTGTTGAACTGTTCGTAAGGGAGTCGTTACAACATTTAGATTTTGTAATAAGTATTAAAAATGATTTCAGGATAAAAGAAAAGAATAGTATGAATAAGAAGTTAGTTAGCTGCCATGTATGAAGGATGGGAATAGGTGCGAAGGATAAGCTAACTTATACGGTACACATCAAGGTTCCTATATTGCTCTAATTTTATAAGGTCTTATAACAAGCCTAACCCAGTTCGTTACCGAAAATATTACACGTGACCAAAATCAGGTCGACAATCCTATTAGCTCTACACATGTCCCCATAACATATACCTATAATATTCGCAATTCCCGTAAGAACGTCTTTACTCCGTCGTACATAACAATTTCCTCGGGACGTCTCTCTCGTTCGGCATTCTACCGACGTGTAATCCGGCTTAATCTCCCTAACGAGAAACGCAAACGGACGAAAAAAAAGAACCGGATGAAGAGAAAGGAACAGAAAAAAAATGAAGAGGAAAACGAACGGCCATAAAAGTCACATCCATCTGATAATATCTTCGGAAGACCCCGACGAGCTCTTGGTCGACGTCGACTGCTGTCTCGCTCTCTCCCCGAGGAAATCTTACCTCGTCCCTGCGAGAGTATATCGAAGAACGTGGGAGGAGGGGGGAGGGAGTATGTGATGGGTCAGCAGTACTAAGGTATAGAGGTTATGGAGAAAACATAGAGCAATTAATTCGGTTTAGGGAATAAGTTGAAAGATGGAATATTCCATGATACAGTGGCAGATAAGAGAAAGAGTCAAGACAACAGGGTATATATGATAAACAACATCACTTCCTGTCCTACTTGCGAACGGGTAAAATTAGTACTACGACGACGCGAGCTTTAACGAACGTATCAAATATACACACTCGAATTATCATGATAAAGTAGGCGATAATTAACTCGGCAACCGACCTATATACGATAAGATCTCATTCTGTTATAGGTGTCACACATCAAGCGCGCGTGGGATATCAACAAGTTTGATCAACCAGTTTGTTTGCCACAAATTTGACGCGAATATGTGTGCACATAGTCAACTATCGTAGAATCAGTCGAGCGTAGGTAAATAATATACTAAACGACGTTGAAAGGTTATAAGGTTATAAGGTTATGCGTATTTGCAGAACGTCTCAGGATACGTGTATAGGTGTTGGTTCTGATGAATTTTGAATGGACGGCTGAATCGATACAAATGTGTGTATGTATGCAGGTGTTGAATAACACAAAAGTATGTGCGCATGTGTGTGTGTGTGTGTGTGTGTGTGTGTGTGTGTGTGTGTGTGTGTGTGTGTGTGTGTGTGTGTGTGTGTGTGT
>JAWWEQ010030827.1:0-22707 GCA_035583055.1 Torymus tubicola
AAAAATCTGAAAAAATTCAGGATAACATATGGGATGGTTACGAAGCGATTTAGGTGATTTTAAAAGAAAAAAAATTTGACCTCTTGATTCACCTGAGAACTGCCCATATATACATCATATAAAACTTTAAAATCTAACAAAATTAGATTGGTATACTAATATAATAGTTATTATACAGTACTCACCACATACTTTCTGTAGTTCTTTCTTCTCCTCGTCCATTACCCCGAAACAAAATACCGCACATGAACTACCGTTTATTACGCAAGGATGATTCAAGTTGACGAACTCAGCATATTCAACTGGTACTTTAACCGCCACGCTTGTTTTGAAGTAGTTTCCATCTTCAATCTCCAAAATACCAGCTTCCTCGCCACTCATCTTATCAAATCGCCTAATCCATTGGCCATCTAGTGTCATATAAATCCATCTATTATACACACTCATGATATTCACTTTACCTTCAGGTGCCTTAAATATTCTTCGACCCTCACTACCATCCAAGTTAACGACATTGACAAATCCATTGTAATCTATCCAGTAAATCTTGTCGCCATGCAAATCGATAGCCATTACACTTAACTCAGTGACATTTGGAACCGTAAATTCCCCAGACCCATCAGTATTCAACCTCATCAATGAACCATCGCCTAGAGGTGCAAAGATATATCCTCGATAAGGATGTACCTCCATCGACACAGGCATACGTACTCTGGCCAAAGTCGCTTCGAAATACTTCACCTCGCTATCTTCCACCATGTATTTCATGACCTTTAATTCAGCCATTCCTAGCTTATGTTCACTTTCCATTGGGTTAAAACAGTAGACGTTACCCGTGACCCAGTCGTAGCCTGTCACACCGAGTTCGCTTGGTTCGCATGAAAAGTTTAACGTTTGCTGTTGATCGTTAGGAGAGTAAATTAGACCTAATTGGAGGTAATTTTCAGGACCTTTTCTGGTTTGTAAAAAGTCTGGAAATGCTAGACCTGAGCCTAATCTCGCAGCGTAGTATGTATGGGAAAGTAAAACACTTCGAGGCATCGGATACATTTGCTTCGATGATGGATTCCATAATTCTCCAAATTCCATGGACGGTGGATAATAAAACTCGTCGTATGCATGTGTTATCTGTAATTTTAAAAATATTATAACGAACTAACATTAAAAAAATATAACACGTTAATAGTAGTCTTACCTTCGTTACACCACATGACTTTTGATCTTCTCTCAATTGATACCCTCGCTTACAAGCACAACTAAAATCTAACTTTTGACTTCCATTGTTTTTGGATGGTCTAATTAGACAATGATGTTCGCATCCGGAATTATCACAAGGATTTGCAGCTGCAGGTAACGGATCTATATTAACCGCCTTCACTGTCGGTGATAAGAAATTCTGTTTTTCATCGTCTAACAGATCCTTTATTGTTGTCTCGTTACAAGCGCCGGAAACTGTAAGACTGCAACTCCACAGCTGACAATTGTTTAACTCACATGAAAATGAAGATTCGGAATCTGAAAAATCACGGGTTTTTTATAGACTGACTAAATAATTTAATGAAAATTTTTATCTTTACCCATTTTTGCATTGCTCCAATAAAGTGTTCCATTAAAAATGCTCAAACTTCGGGGATATTTTGCTTTAACAACGGTTATTCTGTTTTCTCCGTTATAGTCTACGCTTTCGATAAGTTCCTCCTTAAAGTTTGCGAAATAAATTCTCTTGTTTAGTGGGTCAAGTTCAAATCCAATTGGATCATTCATAAAAATACGTCCCAATTCGTCTGCATTCGTTACGATTAGTTCGGGCGAAGATCCGTCCATGTTCATGCGGTATATCTAATGACATTGTATTATATAGTTTTATAAATCAAAATGATTACAAATTATATTACAATTTTAATCAAAATAAAACACTATAAAAATTAAATACCTGCATCAATTCATTAGGCACGTTAGCTGACAAGAAAAACATCAAGCCCTCGGCTGGATCTAAATCTAGTTCGTAAGGTATTAATCCCTCATCTTCGAAAATACTGGTCATATCTTTACCATCCATGTTCAGTATACTAATCGACCTGTCATCGGTATTAGCAACGTACAGTTTCTTCCCGATATAATCAATTGCCATTGATCTGAAAAACATTTGACAATGATTCTTTTACTAATTACGATTTAACTATATAACTTATAAGAAGCTTTATGGATAAATATCTAAAATAACTTTTTACCTGGGGTTCCAAACATTAATCTGCAACAGTTCCATTATCTCTTTCTGTTCTTCTTCCTCCTCCTCCTCTTCAACCTCCTCGACCTCCTCCTTCTTCTTCTCTTTTGTACCCTCCCATACCAATGAGTACAGCTTCGAGCTCATCCTAGCCGACATATCAGGCTCCGTGACGAAGAAAAATTTCTTACTCTTGGCATCGTAATCAAAAGCCATCAGACTTTGGCGGTCCACGAAATCAGCGATTACATGCGCGTCTTCATCATAGGACCATCGGCGCGCGTACAGGTGTGTCGCGTTAGAGAAGAGAAGCATGGTGGTAAGGTTCTTATTTTCAGTGTCGTTTGTTCCTTCATTTGCTAATTTTTTCAAATAAAATAAAAAATATGTTACATTCGAAGAATATAAGAAAAAAAATAATATTTTTATGAAAAACTAAAACTTACGTTCAGCTTGGACCAGAACCATCAAGAAACATATTGCTAAAAGGTAAAGCAACATTATTGCAAATCTTTTCAACATTTTATAAACCTTCGAAATTATCTTAAAGCTTTAGCCGGCATCAACTGCGCTGTTTATAATTAGTAAAATAAATCTTTCTCATTTGTGAGCTTCGAAACTTACGAGTAGCCAGCTCTGACTGAGAAGATCCAGATGCACGCAGGCATTTATATAGACGTTACTGTATTATAGAGTGATAACGGTGCTCTGTAAGGACGAAAAAATATGATGAGCTTGCCTAGCCGGTTATAGAGATTGTTGCGTAGGTGTAGAAGGTCTCTTGCATTTACAACGCCGCTAAAGCTTTGAAATCAAAACTATAAATAGGGTATATTTTACGCTGCTTATCTTTATATATTATTAAGGATTGACTTATAATTTGTTTATCATTCTCGAAAAAATGTTTAATAATTTTAGAGGTTCGACATGTGCGATAATCACATTCGACATGTGCGAACGCAATGCAAAGTTCAGGAGGTCGTCGTCCTTTCGGTCGCGGCCATTCACCACATTATATCCATGAGGTGAGCGCATCGACATCGTACTTTCTTTTTTTGATATTCTTATATTACATGCGCTTTGTTTTGAATGAAACCGGTATTTTTTTGATGGGGAGATCTGATGAATAACTATTACGAAATCGGTTGTTAATTTGCTTTTAAATATTCATTTTTGATAAGAGAATTGTACTTTGATATTATTTATTGTTATATATTAAAATATAAAATAAATATAAGGCATTTGATTTTTTGCCTATAAATGTACCGACACAATGATTTCTTTTAATATTAATTTGTTGTTAATTTCGAGAAAATATAATAATTTTACCAATAACTGTAGCTTATATGTTATAATATGTTCTCATATTTTATAGATATATTTTCTGAATCAATGTCTTTGTACCCAACTCAAGTAAACATCGAATTTAGTCGAGCTCGAATTGTTTACTAATACATTTGATTTCAGCGCAACCTTTGTCTACGTTATCCTGATTGTTGTCTATAAAACATATAAATCAAATAATAAATTTAAAGAATGTACTATTTTTCTCAATTTAAAATAATTCAAATGATTTTATCAATTTCACAATTTTTATTACATGTACTATGTACTAAACTATACGTTCATCCCCTTCCTTTTCCTTTTTATTCCAAAAAAAAACTATATTAAAAAGCTTTGTTCACATTTTAATGGGAAAGGTGGGAATGTTTCACCAGTCTCCGCTAATAATTCAGTCAACTCCAAAATGAAATAATCAATTTAATTTATTCTGGTATATTATTTGTATGTATCTTATTTATTATTTACTATTTTCAATTTTGTACATAAGATTTCTTTTTAAATACTGTAGTCAACAACTCATTGGTAGATTTAGTACCTTTCACATAAAAATTTTCGATACACCCAGAAAATAAAAAAAACATCCTAGAAAAAACATTAAAAGCCCCCCATAAAAATTCTGTAATTCGAAATCCGCGCCGTCGCCGCTGCGGTGCACGTGCGACAACCAATCGCAACGCACGTAAACAAACCACCGGCGCGAATTCCTGGAACGCGCACGTCGCTGAAAAGTTTGAACGTGCTTTGCTCTCGCGGAATATGTATATCACGCGCTATCGCGTCTGAGCCGCGCAAGTGTATACACGCATTTGATCCTCACCAAGGGTTTTCGATTTCCGACATCATATCGAGAGAGAGGACACACTTACATAGGCAGCACACGCATTGATTGTATACGTACTCGCGAAGTATTTCCATTTGGATATATAGAGGAGAGAACACCGTGGATGGCTTAGCTGCGAAACTCAGAACATGTAAGAATGTTTTTTTGAGATTTTTTTTGTTGCTTTACGTATATTGCGCGTTTGAGTTTCGTACTTCGACGAAGGTAACATTCTGAGAAGAAGCATGCGAATAACGTGATCGAACGCAGTGTGACATTGTTATTATATATAGGTATATATATTGCGCGAACGGGCGCACGCACTTTCTTTGTTTTGCCATTGAGAAGGCAGTGCGCGCTGTTTTGTTTTCTTTTTCTAAGTAGATTATACCTATCTTTCATTAACTCGCTATATATAAGTACCTATACTTGTACGAGACACTATAGTCCCTGCGACATCTTTCGCGTTACCGAATGTGTCGGTTAACGAGGTCTGGAAAGTTTTATTCCAAGATTGAATTGCGAGTGAAAGGTTTTAACGAACTAATGGTTTAGTAACGAATATTTTTAATTCTTTTCCTATTTTCTTTTGGTATTTTTGTAATTAGCAGATATACATATTTTATTACTTAAATTGGGTATATATTTGAGTAATAAAATTTATTACTTATTTTAGTTAGTAAATTATTCATGTTCTTATGGTACAAAGTAAGTAAATTAATTGTTGGAAATTAGTAGCTTATGTATTTGTACCTCTTCTTACAAAATAATCAAAAGGTTATAGTGTTTTAAAAAAAAACCTTGTTTTATTGTATATATCATCTTCAGCAGTTACATTTGCTGTTTTGTGTTTTTGTTTACTAGAGGCAAGATGAGTGCAACAGGTGACATTCAGCAGCAAACTAATGAGATTAGTGTGAGTAATAAAGATATTTCTGAGATGGAACAGGCAGCAAGTGATGTTGATTCAGTGCAAATAGAACAACCAAATCTTGACAGTACTTCTGAGGTACTTCAGACTGAGAAATCGTGTGATAATGTTGACAAAGATAGGGATAATCAAGAGTGTGAATCTTTACAAATCGAGCTGGCTCAAGATATCAAAGATGCTCATACACTTGAACCTTCTTATAGTGAGAGTAGTGTCACTGAAAATCCATTGTCAACTGTAGAAATCGATAGTATAAATAATATTACTGAGAAACGAATAGAAGATTTGGCTGATTCTATAGAACAATACAATACAAATGACAATAGTAGTTTAAAAAATAGTGATGTAGTAGAAGGTTATCAAGCTTCAAAAGCTTGTTCTGAAGATATTTTACCATTGAATGAAGTGCAATTGATAGATATTGGTGAAAATTATAATACATCTAACAAAAATGAAAATCTTGTAAAAAATGAATCTATGCCTGTTTTATTTTCTGAAGGAAATGTTTCTAAAATTGAAGAAATGAAAGCAAGTGATAACATTGAAGAATTCATACCTATTACACAAATATCTTCAAATGCCACAGATGGAAATTTATTGCATTTTGATGAAATTAATGAACATCAAAATCTTTGCACAACTGAAGAAAAACTGTCAGTACTTGAAGTATTATGTGAAGAGAAATTTTCCGAAGCTGAAGTAACAGAAAAGATTGTTGACAATACAGATCAAAATTTGAATTCTTCAAAAAATTCTAATACATCACAAAATGAAAAAGTATATCTCGATAATATTTTAGAGGATTTCCCAGGAGACAAAGTGGCAGTGGATGAGCATAAAATATTAGATGACATTAATCAATCTAATAATAAAAATGACATAACTGATAATCAACCAATAGTTGAAAAAATTGATGTTGATATATGTACTAGTAGTTTGACTACTTTGGAAGAAGCAGAAGTTATTAACATTTCTGATAATTCTGAAATTATAGATCAGATAAATATAATTGAAAAAGTTAGTGACTTACAAACTGACAAAATTGTTGACAATGATCATACAGTAAATTTACCAATTGACAAAACAATCATTGTTAATAATGTATTAGATGAAGATATTAAAATCAATGAAAATATTGATGATTCAAACGATGTAAAAAGTAATATTGTTACCAATATTTCTAATCTACCAGACAAAATTGAAGATTTAAACTTGAATGAAGAAGTTATTGATAATTATAATTCTGCAAAGTTATCAGAAGACAGTATACAGGTGCAAAATACAGATACAGACAATAATTCAAATTTGAGTAAGGAACACATTGTTACTGATGATAAAAATTTGCTGACTGAAAAAGTTCTCAGTACCTGTACAAGTGACTTAAAAACTTTAGAAAAAATAGATTCAACAAAGACGTCTGAAATTTCAGATAATATACAACAAAATTGTATAACTGATAAGTCTTTAGTTGATAACAAAGTTCTTAATGTTTCTAAAGAATATATGAGAAATACATTAATAGAAAATAATGAAAAAGAAGCATTAAAAGTTGAAGATATCAGTAATAAATCTACTCTTGATAATCACTCTGATGATTTAATTGAAAAAGTAGTTACTAATAATGATAATATTAAAAACTATGTTGATAACAAACATTTCAGCAATTGCAATGATGAATTAATTGCTACTAATATATCAACACCTCAGTACGAAATTATTGATATCAAAGTTGAACCTTTAATATCAAACGAAACAAATAAAATTGACAATGAAACATTGTTGAAAACTAATGAAAAGTTTTCTGATATTTCAGAACAGTCTGTTAATGACCAGCTCAATAGTGGAAAAGAAGTAGAATTAAAAAATGAAGATCCAATAATTAACAAATCTGTCGATAGTGAGAATAAAGTTAAATCTTTAATATCAAATCAAACTAATATAAATGATGAAAAGAAACCATTGAAGTCTCGTGAAGATACCTCTAATACTCCTGCAAAAGTTATCAAATCTTCTAATAACGTAAAATTAGATGTTCATAATACTTGTACTAGATCTTCAGTTTCTGCATCTGATAATTCTACAGTACCAAACATGATTAATAAACTTCAGAATATGAATTGGTTAAGAAGTCAACCTTCATTTGAGTATGTACATTAATTTTAGTTGCTAGCTTTTAAAATTGACTTAAATATGTCATAGGATTGCATGAATATTGTTTATACATCAAATTATAAAAAATATATGGTGTTAGATATATGCATGTAATTTATTGTGTATATTAATTTCTTCATTATGTGATTTCATTTTTTAATAGTATAAGTAACTTGTTATTTTATAAAGTAATATTACTAAATTATTTTGATTTTACTTTTTGTTACAGAGCAAATATGAGTCGCAAACCATCTGTCAAAATCCCATTAAAAATTTTGCCTAAAAAAGATGAACGTTCTGAAGATTATTTTGAAGGTACAAAAAAGAGCGCCAATAACCGAAGGCGTAATTCAGGTCAAGGCAAAAATAAAAATTCAAGATCAAATATCTCCACTTTAGATGTGAACAAAGATGACACCCCTGGACAAAGTAGTGGTGATGAATCAAAATATTTGCAGGATCAGAATGCAAGTACATCAACTACTGTTTGGAATGCCAATACTGCAAATAAATTGTTTCCTGATGTTCAATCAGTTGTAATTGATAGAGCCAAAGAGGAGGATGACTTCAATCAAGCTGTGCTTGAAAGTATTTGTACAGCTCAGAAAGAGAGTGAAAAACGCAAGAAAAGTCAGGGAGCTTTGAAAATCCATATTCAGGATGAAGATAATGATGAATGGTGTGTATTGAAATGTATATTGCATTTTTTTGTTAAAACTGATTTAATTAAGCATTTGTTATGTGGTACTAATTAATATTTCATTGATTTTTTTCTGTTTAAGGGGTAAAATTCATCGTAACCTTCCTGATGATGTTCCAAAAGAAGCTACGAATATCAATGTGTCTGAAACTCAAAATCCTGGACCTAGCTTTGTTGATAAATATGGCAGAGTAGATGGGTATAGCGAAAAACGTTTATTCATGGGTAGAGGAGGAAGAAGAAGGGAGCAAGAATTTCTTAAAGCTCAGACAGAGAACAAACCTCAGTTCAATCAAAATCAGCCCAGTTCTTTTCAAACTCTGCCACCTGCTAAAAAGATACTTGATCAAACTAATAGCCAACATATGGATAATACTACGAAAGAATCTGATTTGCATAAAACTAAAGAAGTAATTAATACATGTCAACAAGTAGTCTCCAACAAAAAAGATTCACTGTTGCCTAGTAAAAATCAGGAACCACGGTCTATACATGGAAGATTTGGTAAAGAAGATGGTTTTGTTGACACAAAGTGGCAAAAGCCAGGTTTTAGACAAGAAATATCGAAAGATGTAAACCAAAATTTAAAAGTTAATCAAATACCGGGTCGAAATTCCGGGTCTAACAATGATAGAAGTAATGATAATAATGGGAGAAATCTAAATAATAGTTATCAAAATCAAAACTATCAAGACAAAAATCGAACAGATTCTTTTAAAAATAATTATTCAGACCGAAATCAACAGACTTCAAATAGGATTCAAGAAACTTCAAAAGTTCAAGAAGTTCCAAACAGAATCCAAGATATTCAAAACAAAAATCTACCCCAAAATCAAAGTAGTTTTAATAGGCCACAAAATCATACAGACCTAAACCGAAGTGTTGTTAAAGGAAGACAAGATAATTTTAATAAGAGCCATACTGATAATAGAGTTCAAGAAAATACAAATAGAAATAACGATTTTCATAACAGAAATCAAAATCATTCCAATGCAAACCGAGAAGTTGCTAGTAGAAATCAAAGTTCTAACAAGAATCAAGAAAATACAAATAAATGTCAAGAAGACAATTGGAATGATAATGAAGAGGTAAAAACGAATTTACAAAAACATTTCAGTACCACTCAACGGCCAACTGATAATCAGAAAGACACAAGAAATCAAACGAATGATCAAAATTCTCAGAGGTATTCTAGTAGTACTGTGCAACACAATCAAAGAGATACACGAAATCAAACACATGATACAAATGAGCAAAGATATTCTAACAATACTCAGCAACACAATTTTAATCAAAGAGACCCAAGAAATTCATCACATGACTCTAATATACAGAAAAATTTTAATCAAAGAGATCCAAGAAATCCGTCATATGATTCTTCTAATATTCAAAAGCATTCCAGTAATACGCAACCATTAAATCAAAGAGATACAAGAAACTCGTCATATGATTCTTCTAATATTCAAAAGCATTCCAGTAACACGCAATCATTAAATCAAAGAGATACAAGAAACTCGTCACACGATACAAATGTGCAAAGATACTCCAGTAATACACAACAGCAAGCTTATAATCAAAGAGATAATCAAGTACCTGATTCGAAATTGAAAAGTCAGCAAAACATGAATTTTGAGCAACAACGTAATTCCGAATCGCAAAACAATAAAATATCTAATATTAGTCAAAATGCTCACCATAATTCACAAACAAATGTTAAAAAGGAAAAAGACTATGTTAATCCAAATTTGTCAATAAATAATGTAGACCCCAAGGAACAATCAAAAAGTTTAACAATTTCCAAGAGTTCTGTTGAAACCAACCGCACTTTCAACCATCCTATTTTAACGTCAGCAGCCCCAACTGCGACACTGGCTCAAATTAAAAGTGAGTCACAGCAATCAGCTTTAAAGCCAGAAGCTAGTATAACATTTGGAACTGTTCAAGAGAACACTACCTCTGAATTAAGACCAAATGTTGTTATGTCATTTGAAGGAAATCAGAATGTTCAACGTGCGTTAGGTTTGTATTTATCTTAGATATTATATTTTAATACTTTATCAAAAATGGTTTTCTAAATAGCGTTTTTTTATTTACAGGTTTGAATCCGAACCTTTTTAATCCAGTAAAAGTTTCAACTACAAATCAGATATCAACCGTTAACGAAACCCCTACTTCTACTAGGTGTAATACTTTGAATGTTCCCTCTCATGTTACTTCGTCTATGATGTCACATCAAAATCAT
This sequence comes from Torymus tubicola, assembly GCA_035583055.1. Classification (NCBI taxonomy): domain Eukaryota; kingdom Metazoa; phylum Arthropoda; class Insecta; order Hymenoptera; family Torymidae; genus Torymus; species Torymus tubicola. The sequence continues at coordinate 10,416 of JAWWEQ010030827.1, forward strand.
CCAACTGCTCAATTTTCACAACACGTTGCGTGTGCTCACTTTAATCCATCCGTCATGCATCCAAATTCTTTAATGCAAGCGGACGCTCCTCTTTTTGAAGCACCAAATTCGTGGCAAAATCAAGGACTTCAGAGTCAATTTCCGGTTGGAATGGAGACAGCAGTACCAAATATGCCTTATGAGTTATCTCCTGCATCAAATAATAATACTATTGATCAACAGTTGCGAATGAATGAGATATCAAATGAGTCCTTGGAATTCATGCAACTTCATAGTAATGTTGCTACTTTATCAAAGCAATTAGCTGCAGCTCAGGCAGCTTTATTGGCAGCTCAGGTATGAATTGAGTGATACATAATATTAATTTTCAATAATAATTGAAGAATAGAATGTAATTTTGATAATTATGTTTTTCTTACAGTGGAAATATCATCAAGCATCAAACGCTTCAAATATACAGAGCCAGGTAGCTGATTTAAACATTACTGCTAACAATAATCAAACGATTAACCAGGCAATGCCATCTCGAGTTGTTCAATTGCCAGCCAATTTTATGCCTGTGAAAGTGTCAGTTCCCCCTGGCTTTACCGCTTCCATGCCTCCTCCACAAAAATCTATGGTAGACGATACCATGGAAGTGCCGAAGAACTTTGCTCCAGTTAACATGCAAGAATATTTGAATGAAAGATATCTTTCAAATCATAATATAGAGCAAAGGTTAAATTTTCAGACTATGTACGCTCAGCAGAACAATTTATTACAGCAACAACAAGCTATGCATTTTCAACAGTACAATATTGATGGAAGAGGTAGAATAATTCCACAAAACAATGAGCCAGGCAGTCAAAGATCTGGTGGCAATCAATTTTATAATCAGTAGAACATCGAGATTTGTTGTTTCAATACGCATTACAAGCATGTAAATTAATTTTTTTTTTAGTTTAAAATCAGAAACATAATATTAAGTTTAATTTTTATTACTTATACTTTAAGTAAGTTTTATTGTGCGAAAAATCCACAATACTTTACTCATACTCGTAATTAAGTTTTTTATTGTTGAAATTCTCACTAAAGGAGATATATATTTTTTCAATGAATTTTTATAAAGTAACCTTTAAGTTTTAGTTATAAGTTTTCAAATTAAAACCGAGTACATTTAAGAAAAAATGTAATCTATGTAATAACAGGTGATTACATGATTAACTATTATATTTTTTATATGATCTAAAGAAAATTAAATATATAAAATGTTTTCACTTAATTAACATACATTATATCGTTTTATTTAATCCTTTCAATTACCTATACTAATGTTTAGTCAATTGAGCCGATATCTTTGAATTTTTTTAATAAAATTACATTATTATGCTCAAATTTATATATATTTACAAATTTTGTTCTATTTTGTTGCCGTAATTTACATTAAAATGGTACCGCTACCTATATTCAGTATAAGGTTTCTGAAAAAGCATTCCTATTCGAGGGAAAAAGGGGAGCGAACCGATTGCAATAAGAGCAGCGGAACGCACGAACAGCTCGCGCGCGACAAGAGCTTTGATGTTAATTGGCGTTTTCAAAACAAATAACGGCCATTGACATACCGGTTTCCGCGAAGGGATTCTCGGAATCACATTCGCGCTGCGATTTTTATAAACGATGTAGTATACTGTATAACTATAAAAGAAGTGATTAACTTCTTATGTGTAATTAATGTTTGTGGTACTTGTAAATTAATGATTAAAGAATCAGTTAGTTTTATTGAAGAATGTGTGATATTTAAGTACTTATATGTGCGCAAAATTTGTTTTGTTTACCAAGAGTCTGACGATTTGTACTTAAGTGTATGTGGATGATCTGTTTGAATTCAATTATTGACGAATAAAAAGGATTACATGATGGAACTTCGAAACAGTAAGTAAAATTTCTCTACGTCTAAATACAAAGATCTATCATTAAACTTCAGAATATCTACTTTTACTTTTTCTGAGAACAACAATGCTAAGCAATAAATTTGACTAGGTTAAATTTATTTTTCTTGAGCCTATTCCAACGAATTTTGAGAAAATTACAGATAGATTCTTATTTTTTATTCTTCCTTTTTTTTTTCTTAACTTATCGAAAGATATTTTGCTAATAAATCTCGAAATTATCTAGGTAAGGAAAAAGAGGAAAGAACAGTAATACGTCTGAAGGACATACCACGCCCAAAAATTAGAAAAGTCGTTCACAAATCTATGTTAAAATATTACAATAATGTTCATTATGAGAATATTGACATCATTAAAAAAATCTTAAGAAAATTGAAAGTTGAAGCGAGAACAAATGAGGTGAACAACATCAGAAATGAATTAAAAAAATGGTTGTCAACAAATGTGGTGTGTTATTTCAAAATGTTTTTTTTTTATTTTGCGATGCTTCTATTTGTATAATTATTTTAATTACTCAATCTTAAGTATAACTGTTTTATATTAATGATTTTTTTTTTAGGACAAAGTAGAAGATAAAGAGTCTAAAAAAAATATATTATTAAACAATGGTAAGTATTTTAACATTTTTTTTTTTTATTTTATTACTTTATTCATTTAATGTTTTTAAGATTATTGTTATAAATACTAAATTTTTTTAGAAAAAAAATTGATTACTAATGATTCTGAAGAAATATCTTCTAAAAACATACCTCAAAGCGCAGAGAATTCAAAACAAGTTGATGAGACACCTGATATACCTGCAGTACCTTCACCAATTTGCATCAATTGCAGTTTGATAAAGGAGCCAGTAGTTATTGATTTAACTTCAGATTGTGATGATGTAAAAATAGAAAAAAATGAAGTTCAAATAGATGAGAATGATAATTATGATCTAAAGTTAGTATTACACAATATTGTTTTTTAATGTAAAACTATTAATCAATATATTCACATACTACTTATATTTTAGGGCAGTTTTAAATGCTCATAGACCAGATGACAACAGTTTTATGAAGGCAGGCAGTTTTACAAACAATGAAGTTAATCGTGATGATTCTGCAAATGTTCAACAACAATTATATTATTCTTCATGGCCATTTTTCAATTCATATTTTTATGGAATAAATCCGTATATTAATCCTTATTATTATTTATCACCGAACACAATACTCTAATGACTCTAAATTATGCAATTTTAACAGAAGTCTTTTAATATTTATTAATATTTATAATGCTAGTGGACTATAAATTATATTACTGTGGTGTATAAAGAATTTTATTATTTTTGACTATTTATAAACAAGAAATAAAAGCAAATTTTAGACAGTTTTATGTTATTTAAAATTAATTTCAATTTTAGTTCTTTTCTTTTTAAATAATAAAAACATTACTATTACATCTTTTATATGATAATAGATATTTCAAAAGATTTATCTTGTGAGCTCTATATTATATTAGTGTTGATATGTGTGATGTTGAATTAAGCTACAAACATATTTTTTAATCTTGTTTAAGAAAATTAAAATTTACTTTTAAATGTAGTAATATTGGTAAGATATTATATGAAGTTATTACAGAATCTTTCTCTACTATTCTTTTCGTTATTGAATATTTTGTTATATTAATTTTTTTTGTATATAATAATAATTAGCAATATCCATAAAATACAAAAATTTAAAATAACTTTATTCACGTATGTACACATTTTCTATGAATTTTGTATTATTAACTTTTTGTAACAATTTTCTTATTTTTATAAAAATATTTTCAAATCACAAGGTTCATAAAATTAATTAGTTTATCACATTTTATAAGCATTGTCCTTCATGCTGGTTACACCATTCAGGTGCAATGGCATCAGGCAAGATTCTTCTCCTCCTCATTCTGTCAATGTGTGCTTGAAGTCTGGGTTCAGCTTCACCTGTGGTTACTTTTGGTGGATCACTCCACAGTCTTTCAGCCACTGCAGCAGTTCTTGGCCATACTCGAGAATCCAGTACGTCACCATATATGTATTCACCCCACATGCAAGCTTCACCTCCTAATACTCCAGGCTAAAAAAAAAAGTAAGTTTATGTACTTTTTGCTGTCAGGTAACTAACGAAATCAATAATTTGAATATTTTACATTACAATCATAAACAGTGTACTTACATGTTGTGGAATACGATTTAAGTAGGCATTTCGCCAAGTATGATACTTTGTAACACCCCAAAATCCATGGTCTAAATACCAAGCATCTTTAGTTGAAACAATAAGATTATAGCCGAGATCAAGAAGCTTTTTATTTAAGTCTTTATTAGCCTCAACCCAGGTTTGAATAACAAATTTATTCTTGTTCAGATATTTTTCTATCGTTTCCGGTTCAGTCAATTGCGAGCTCCACAAAATAACTTTATTCGTCTTGTTATTTTGACTCTCTTCATTCAACATTTGAAGTTGTTTCTTATGCAGATCAGACCAAATTTTGAGGAAGTCTTCCATAGTTTGTCCTAATCCTAACTTCCTCATTTCCGTAGTTATTTCCTCTGTGGCATTCCAGCAGTTGATGTAAAGCTTTAAAATACACAAAAACAATTAACCACTGAATTTCAACTCACTGATATTATATTTCAATTTTGCAGGATACACACCTCATCTCCACCAAGGTGAAGCATTCCACTTCTGCCGAATATCTTGAGCAAATCTTTGTAAATTCGTCGGAGAACGTTAAGAGTATTTGGATTCACTGGGTTGAGTTGACCACAAGGCGGCTGTACGCAGTATTTACGCCACGGCTGTTGATTGATGCAGACCGCGAGATTTCCCAGGTTCTCATCCGGACCCCATTCCCAGCCTGCGCCAGCGTGAGAAGGTGAATCAATCTCCAGAATGACCCTTACACCTCGGAATGTAGCGTATTTCACGATCTTCTCCATATCTTCAACGCTGTAAATTTTGTCTGAACCATAGGCTCCATATCTATTTTTTTTTTCAATTGAACCATAAATTATTAAATTTCATTTGTTATTTTATTTTTAGAAAACTTTGGCCAGAAATCGCATACTCACACAGACATAAGTGGCACGCTCTTGATCTCCAGGGGCCAGCTCTGCGAGTCCGTCGCATGCCAGTGCAACGTGTTCATCTTCACCGAGGAGAGAGCATCGATCATTCGCAGAATGTCGCGCACCGGGATGAAATTACGAGAGCTATCAATGAGCAGGCCACGATGTCGGAACACCGGCTTATCTTCCACCGTTGCTGAATCGAGAATCACGAGTTCTGTGCCCGTACCATTGGATGCAGGCGTTGGAGCAACCAGCTGGGACAGAGTCTCCAGAGCATGTCGCGCACCGTACACCGTTCGTGCTTCAATTACAGCTGTGATGTCCGAGACTAGCCGTACGTTATCGTTTAATTATCTTTTGTTCAATATATAGCATCATAAATTTGCATTTTTGTTTAAAAATAAAATCAAAATACCTGCGGCTGAAAGTTCCAGTCTATAACTCTCATTTGTATCCCAATCCAGACTGATGTCAGAGGACTCGATCTTTAAGTGGACGACCACCTTCCTCTCCACCGGTTGACAGTTTGGACCACAGATTGCATGCAAGTTCTTGACGAACAAGTTCGTCGCCTGCGATATAACGCAGCGCCCGTCAACGTCGAGAGGATTTACGTACATGAACTGGAAACTCGACGGGCTCACCGGGAGGTACTGTAATTCCAAGACATTGCTTTTAATAATTAGTTTTTTTTTTATGGTTTAATCAAGTATTTTCTTTTATTATATATCTAAAAAACGAAATCTAATTTGCCAGTAATACGATTAAAATAACCCAAGTAGTTTCATAATCCCCATCTACCGTTTACCTAAATAAATTCCAAACTTACATTGGACCCGGTGGTAGTCTTGCACGTCGGCAAAGGCCATAATCCAGCAGCTGTCGAACAGACCAGCCTGCAGGCCTGCAGACTCGGATGCTGGGTGATAGTCAGCTGATCGTGCGATTCAACCGGCCGTGCAGTACGCTGGCAGCGGTTATTTACACATTCATACGCTCTGAAGAATCTGCAACGAACGTGGATATAAAGTATGCAGTGTATAAGAATTTCGCACGGTAGATATGGGCGAAGAATATTGTCTGCGAAAGGTATGTTGCAGAAGAATAGAATGGGTTCGCGGAAGGAACGGCTGATTGCGTCCGTGGGAGTGGAAGGATTGGTTGCGGAATGCTGCTGGTTTTTATGGGGTGTAAAGTTTTGCTTCTGAACGTGGAATACGGAATTTGAGATTTATTGCATTTTTTTCGAACTTGTTAAATCAATTGTTTTGTAATGTGATATGCATTATATTTCCGTTTACATATTTTATCGGATACTTTTTGCATTTGATTGTATTTGTAGTTTATCAACTCGGAAATGAACTCGGAAGTTGTCTATTTAAATATTAGATAACATTATCATTTTAGCGATGACACTTAAGTTGTCAAACAAAAAGTACTTACGTTGGCTTTCCCGCTTCGATGCCATTCAGTAGCAGAAAAGCGAATGTACAGAAAAGCAGGCGCATCTTTTATTTTCTATTAATTAATCTGAAACAAAAATCCATGAGTATTAGCGATGCGCAACAAAAAATTGTACTTATTATGTTTTCAAATAATTTTTTCTAATTAATTATTAAGCAATACAGATTTTTTTAAATAAATTCGTAGTGATTTTAAGTTGTGACTAACCAACTTCCGCGACACTTTGGAGCAATCTATGTTTCAAGTTTAGTATTCACGTCAAGTTATATGTTAGAATAAGCGAATATGCATAACTTATTATATAATTGTTTAAATATGAATTGAAAAACGCGGGTTGATTGCGGGCTATACAATACGTTAAATTAATTATGCAATTCATTACAGAGTGAAAGAAGAATAATCATATATTCAATTTATTTTTCGTCAATGGTTTGAACTCCGCAAGTTGTTATTATTATCAGTGATTGAATTTTAGTGGAAAAGTTACGAGTTTAACGTTTCTCAGCATACATTGTTTTCACAGACGGTTGATTTTTACAACAAGTTTGGTGTATTATATAAGGAACTAAATAACTTTTTTTTTGCTGAAGAAGAAAAAAAATACTATTATATTTAAAGAATGAGCATCATTATTCATAGCTCGTAATTGTTATTGTTTTAGAAAAGTAATTTATATTATATTTTTCTTTAAATCCAATAATATTTTAATGTTACTATTAAATTTAAAGAATGAGCATCGTTATTCATAGCTTGTAATTGTTATTGTTTTAGAAAAGCAATTTATATTATACGTTTCTTTAAATTCAGTAATATTTTAATATACCCAATGAAATCTGCTCCAATATTCAATTCGGAGCAAGAAACGATTGAACTGGAGCGTAACAAACGAGTCGCAAAAAAATCACCTCAACCTCGGTCCTCCCGCAATTCGACGCCACTCTTCTTCCGGTAGCACTTGGCGTTGGTGAAATTGCGCGTACCGTCATGCACCAACTTCTTAATAAACGTAATTATTATTTTCCATTTATTTACTAAATGACTTGTCTTATTTTATGTTAATTGTGGCGACTCGTAAAATATTGTTTAAAACAAAACCAATCGCGACAGAAATTATGATATTTTACGTTCACGAACTTTTATATAATCTTAAACATTAATATATATAAATACCGAAGGTTTAGTCAAAACATAAATGAAAAATAAAAAATTTTCTTTGTACATATTATATTACATCTTAAACAACCCATCTTTCTTCATTCTCTCCACTACCTCTTTCTCTTTCTCTCGCAACACCAACCATCCCAAGGTTCCAGGACGCTCACCCACACATCCTTACAACACACATACACACACCGGTACACCAACCTCCCACTTCCCTAACAGCACCATCATCATCATCATCATCATCATCCACGCACCTGCTCCTTCACTTACATAACCATCTCCACAGTTCCCCTTCCCCCCTAACACACCGATACCTCATCAATACATCACATACCTATACAACACACACTCACGATAGATCCTCCCACTCGCGCGCGTCGCACTCGCTGTTTATTTACATCGTCCGCACGGTATATATATACTATATATATATCAGCGTCTCTCCAGCGACGCCGACGCTTCGGTCCCCATTGTTACCGCGCTCGCGCTCGCGCTTATATATACTCGCGTTCGTTCAGCTCAGCTGTTGCTTCGAGACTGAACGCCTCAGCGAGTGTATGTATGTATATAAGTATATGCGTATACGCGCGTGTATATAGTCGCGTAGAGAAGGAAGGAACGAGAGAGAGAGTAAAAGAGAGGGCGATAAACGTGTGTGTGTGCCGGCTATTTTTACGCGAGCGCGTTTAATTGCGGACATATAGTCTGCGGGCCGGGCGAGTGCGGTTTATTTTTTTTTTATTTTTTTTTTGTTTTGCTACTATATACCAATATAGCCGTTATAGCAGCGCTCGGAAGGTTGAGGTCGTCGACTCTTCAGCTCTACTTATATGTAGCTTTTTTTTTTACTTTCTGTTAATTAATGTACGCTTTGTACTATAGCCGCACGTGTGGCTGTTTTTTTATTCGCGATCGCGTCGCGAGATACCATCCAGTCGGTTATTCTGCTATGAAACATGACAATGGTTTATTCGCGATAACGTCGCTGTTGTCATACAGAAATTATACTTTGATTCTTTTTCATATATAAGTATATATATATACTATATATATATATATATATATATACATTGTACGCATGAAATATTACTGTGGTATACCCGAGGGGAGAAAAAAGTGTCTGTATTGTAATGACTAAGTGTACGTCGAATATGTATATCTTCATTATTTATGACTGTTCATTTGCACGACACTTGCGCGGTGGTGTGTATTAAAAATTCTGTATACGTAGCTGATAACGATTACAACATATATCGACCTTCGTTATGGGTTTACCCAATTACTCTTGATTTCGACGTGGATAAACGTAGTTGATCATATTGATCGGCGTTTGCATAGATAAAACATAAATGGTAACAACGTTTAAAGAGGCATCTGTGTATACACAAAAGAAAGCGAAAAACATACTTCATATATGTAACGATTTAACTTGATGTATAATGCTCAAAGTATGTTCAAGATAACATTGCTTGATCTAAATTACATATCGATAGCTACTTTACTCAATCGTTTTATCTCCCGAATACCGAATGTATAACTTCCGAATTCCTATAACATCCAAAAGAAAGAAATAAAAATGCTTAGTAAACGATTTCATCTCCTCTAGACAAACCGACGCCTCGTCTGTATACATTTTCGCATCGATTCACGACAGCAAGTCTCGTTCCGGTTTTCGAAAGCGTCGCCGCCCTATGCAAGCATATAGGTAGTTGTAAAGGTTCGATAATAATAATTTATCATATATAAGCGAATGTATATAACGACAGGCTGCGCGCAGCTGTATAAGTATAACAGTGATTATTGATGTTCTCTCTTTTCTGTTGGTTGGAAAAGTCGATTGGCTAACATTTTTATTAGTAAATATATATGAAACCACTGTAATACCTTTATATGAGCGCTACATATATATATCGGGCCTTTTAATCTTTTAACGATAAGCGTGACTTTTTTTGTTAAGAGCAATAACTTTCAAAGCTCTTATAATTGAAGGTGTAATTAGCGCTCGAACAAAAACAACTGTGATCAATGTAGTGATTAAGGACACGGTCTTTGAATTAAAGCATTAGCCGAGTTTTGATGTTTAATAATCTTTTACCATATGTAGTTTTATTGTACTTATTCGGTAAATGTAATTATTACAATTTAAATTTAACGATATAAGCAATAACCCTGGTAATGCGACTTTCAAGATCGAATCGTTATGATATTGAAAAAAACTTGTTTTCTTATCTGTCGACAATAATTCTATACATATACATATAATATATGTGAGATGATAAACTACCCATTCACTTTCGTGATCGAGAGACGACTTATTTACATACAAGACGCTATTATGTCATACGCGTATCTGAGTAAGCGTCGATTATACGCGGGTAGTATTATAGTTACTTCATGAATTGTAATTTCTTTTTAAAATTGATTCATTGCACTTGAAGCCTTCATTTGTCACAGCTGTAAAAGCGGGGGTAAAGATAAAAAAAAATTTTTTTTATGTCGCTACATTAATGTCACTATAAATTGTAACATCGTAATTAGTGGCAGGTATATTTCAACAAAGAAATGTATATAGAAGAAGACTCTACATATGGCATATATGTAACGGTATATATGTATATAATGACGACAATATAGTTTTTAATGTGATATTCTTAGCCAAAGTCTAAGGCAAAGTAACCCGAGAATAACAAACGTGACCCTATTGCGACGGTTTCACACTTCATTTCGAGCTGTATCATCAAAAGCAGCTGTTCTCACATTCACTAATACATTATTAATTCACAAGATTTAGCGCGCTCTTAACCTTATTCTCACATAAGTATGCGCAAATTAATTTAACCGTTTTGTTTAAATAAAATGAAAAAAATAATCTTATTTTAGCCATATTAAATTCAAGATTTTCAAAATGTTGATCCGCAGCACTAAATGAAATGATACCTTACACAACTGGTTTGTGGTTGAATTTATGATTAAATTTTTTACTTTCCTCTACACCAAATGTTTGAGAATTTCTTAGCATTTTCCTTGATTAAATTAAAATCATTTCCTCTTTAAATAAAAGAGTGCCAAGAAACCCGTACCACGCGTATTCCCATACCCAAGGTAAAATATACATATATTTTTTCATTTTAAAATAGAAACGAAAGGTCCAAATCTCTCACAATTAAAAAAAAAAATCTCCACCAATGTCACATACCTCTACAGCAAATACTACAGCAGCGCCTTAACACCGGGACCGTCTCACTTCAACTTCGACAGCAACAGCTGATCCGTCACCGGGCCATAATATACACTCTCTCTTTCTTTCCCCTCAACGCTCGTGCGCCGTTCGCCGGTCTCGCGCGTACTGACTGTCTCCGGTGTTGCGCGTCGGCGATATATACACGCACGGTACGTGTATATAAGTTGTACACCTCGTGTACGCTGTATATATACATATATATGTCGGTAAGCGCGTACGGGCGGGTTATACTTGTGAGCTGGCGATCAATGATGGTGTATGCGTCTTGGACTTGGATCAAAGAAATTAGTAAGCAGTGGCTGTGTGTGTGGGTATATGTAGAGGGTATAGGTTGATGGTTATCGGGTCGCGAGTGTAGGTAGCAGTGGTACGAGGAATAGTGCAGTTGTTGAGGGTAAGGAAGTATGAGAATTGAGGTATTTTGACAAAAACTTTAACTAAAGTTATTTTGGCAATTTCTTAGGGTTTTACAATCTGAATGGTAGATTTACTATAGATAACCTGGTAATGTTTATAAAGCTGTATTTGAAACTTTTGCTAAACTTTTTTTCTCGGTGATAGAGAAAGATATGTTCAATATTGATAAAAAGATTTGTTGGATCGTGATAGTGGGATACTACATGACGTAGATTGAATAGAACATTGAAAACTTCTATGCACGGTTGTGACCCATCATCGATGTTTCTCTTCAAAACATTGCATTTATTCAAAAGCATCATGTTAAAGGATTAAGATAAATAACTGATTAAAAAACGTTTAATTATCGGACAAAGATACCAAGATGCTTATTTATTTATCGCATATAAGTAACAATCAATTGGCAATTTTTATTGAATATTTAAATGATGAGTGGTTAGATAAATATTCATAAGCACTATTTCCAACCGTAATAAGGAAATCTGCTGTGAAATATCATCGAGAACAATATAGTTAAACATTTATGTTTAGGTTACAACAGTAATCGTCTATCAACAACAATCGTACACTTTCAATAGCATCAATGGAAATCGAATATGCATAATAAAATGCATATTGATTCGTCATCGACTATTGACCTTTATTGCCAAGAACCATTGACACATATATAATCCCCGGAATGACGGAAATATCAAGAGCTTTTTGAATTCGAATAAAATGCATATACAAAAACAAACAACAACTCTTCGAACCGACATAAATTTTTACCGTATATAACAACTCGATAAAATTCCTTCATCCGAACCATTTAAATAGCAAACTCACAACATTACCAGCTAATTTCTCGCAATTCAATGCATTATCATCATTCTGCGGCGACACGCGAGATTGCTCTCTTCGTAGCGATACGAATAATCTTCATCGCACTGGTTTCTCTCTCGCGCTCCGTTTCATTAACGACTCAGAATTTTGATAATAAATAATGCGTCG
>JAWWEQ010030848.1:0-22699 GCA_035583055.1 Torymus tubicola
TCTTCATTGTCTCCGAGCTCCTTGTGCAGCGCTTGGCATTTGTTTAGTCTGTTGCAGGTCGCATCCGGTGATAAGGCACTAGGCGATAGAAGGTGCAGAGAGCCAGGAGGCTGAGTCATATAACTCTCGCGGACGAAAAACCGACAGCCGAAAAGCAAATACGTTTACTCGCGCGAACACAATTGTTTACAGTTATTTAAAGTTATTTACAGATAACGCAGTTATACACGTTGCATTCTTTTAGCTATAATAAACATTTCATTTCGCATCAAAAAAATTGAAAATAACTGTAAATAACTGTATGAAAATGTAACTATCTGTAAATAACCATTATGTACGTCTCAATATAAACAATTATTTTCAGTTTTTTACAGTTATCCAGTTTTTTATAGTTATTACGATTTTTTTTATTATATGATTTATTTATGATACTTTATATTGTAAAAAAGGGTCTGCCCTATCACGTAATATTTTTTTTAAGCATTAAATAACTGCATATTTTGATATAATGTAGTAAAAAACAATTTTTTCACTTATTCGTAGAGATAACCATATGCTCTGACTACCAGAAACCAGATGTATTCGAATAGAAATAATAAATGTAACACAATGTTAGAGATATCAATTATTTTGTTTTCGACATTGTTTTTACAGTTTTATACACTTATTTTATAATTTCTTACAATATGCCATAGTTTTTTTAAATTAGTCTGCAACATCAAGAAAAAATATTACATCCTTAGCGAAAATAATAAATGTGAAAAACCATAAAAAACTGAAAATAACAGCAAAGAACTGTAAATGATTGCCAATAATTGTTGTCAGTACAATTTTTTTTTGCTACAATTATTAATTCACAAAAGTATAAATAAATGTAATTAATTGTAAATATCTGTGAATAACCATAAGTAACTGTTGTCACGTCGAGTTCGACCAACACGACCCTAACTGTATAAGTATGAGTGTGTGTAGACTATCTAGATACATTTTTTCCTTCTGTACGAGTTACCGACTGTCGGGCAAACACTGAACGCCGTTAACTCCTAACGATACTCTTGTTAGCCATCGAATATAGTCTGAGCGTGGCGACATATTAGTAATCTTAGAACAGGCTTAGCCTAGAGTACTGTAGGGGTGCTGACTATTTTGCTTTCCGTAGCCTTAGCAACCCCTTCGAATTGCTCCAGTTTTCACCCCTAAAGCGCAGAAGCATTTTGTTCTCTTAGCCGAAAGCCGAAATCCTTATCCATCACTTATTCAAACTTTGAATTCGGACTTAGAAATATTTTGATATTGAATTATTCGGACTTAGAATATTTTCGCTTCATACAATTGGAACTTAGAATAATTTTCGCTTTTGTAAATTCTGACTTACAATTATTTCTAATAGAATTAAATTAAGATTATCGAGCTTCTCTGATTGTAGTCTCGAGATTAATTGTTGATATTAAATCTCGACTGCAATCAGTATTATTAAAAATATTAACTTATATGCAATTAATAAACTTCAAATAATTGCAGTCTTGAGTTCTTTACTTGCTAACTACCTATCCTTCCCATTCAAATCTCCCGCTGCTCTTGAGTCCACTGCCGCTTTGAAGCTACGTCGGAGTCGCTCAACAATCGACAACCAGCAAAGTAAGTAACATTTGTAATAGCTGTCTCTATTTCTTTCTCTGTTTATATGTTCGCTGTTGCTTGTCCCTTAATTAAATATTTGCGTTTACGTTGATTATTTTAGTCCGACTAACTACTTTCACGCGGTCCTAGTCTCGTGGTTATTACGTGTAGGAGTAGACCGAAACTGGAACATTGTCGCGCTGACTTTAGCTTCTTCATGTCATTATAACACGGATGTTACAATTAGGGGCCCAACTCCGGGATAAAAGTGAAAGCAGCGTAAATTATTTTTATTTGTAATTTTGCTTCGGTGCAAAATTTTTTTTTCTATCGTCTTCTCAATTCTTCGGTTGAGCTAAATTTTTTTTAGGAAATTTGTTAGAAATAAAACTTTAAGAAATGGCATCAGAAAGCGCGATGGCGAGAAATGCGGAAGCCACGGAAATTTTAAGTTTTTCTGGGCACGTCTAATGAAAAATACGCAAGGACAACATTAAATGAATTAGTGGAAGTCCTGAAAATCAGATATCCGTCGTCGCCGGAAATTAAACCTGAGAGAAAAAAAGATGTTAAAAAATTACAAATTTCACTTGAGGGGATCTCAGATAGAACTCTAGTACAGAAAATTTGCCAAGATGAATTAATGATAGATATTTTGGGAGAGTTCATGAGGCAAAACATTAGTGTAAATGAAATCATGCAAGCAGTCTCGGCAACAGACAAACAGTTAATTACACAGAAAATTCCACAATTATTAGAAGACAGATAGAAAATGACTGAAGATCAGCTCACATTACCATTTCAATCAGTGTTGAATATGAATGACACGGGCACTGAACAGACTAGATCGACAGAACTAATAAATTTAAATAACACTTTGAATCAAATACCAAATTTAGCAGGGATGCGAGCTCATAGCACTCCTTTTATACCTCAGAGAGGGACGCTACCAAACACGTTAAATACTTTTCGTAATAATTCAACTTTAGCTCCTTTAAAGAATCTATCAATCAAAGACGTACTTGACTGCATACCCAAATTTGATGGCAACAATATTCCCCTCAGCACATTTTTATTCGGTATTAGAGAAGCAGTCAGCATCATACCGTCGGCAAATGAAGCTGAGCTTGCAAAATTAATTAGACGAAGCCTAACGGGTGAAGCAGCCAAATCAATGGAAGAAATTAATTTTGATAGCATCAGTGAAGTGATAAAATATTTTGAAGCAAATTTTGGGTCTTACAAGTCGCATCATGCGTTAATGGGGGAATTGGCAGCAGCCAAACAGAAGCCGAACAAAAGTGTAATAAGTTTTGCAAACAGAGTCAGACGTATCGCAATAGAATTAAAAGAAGCCGTGAAACGGGATAAAAGAGACAGTCAAGAAGCCAGAAATTATATAGAAGCGGATAAACTGAAATTTTTTACGCGCGGTATGGATTGGGAGATTAAAAGGCGAATGGGCGTTGCCACTTCATTTTACCAAGCTATCGAAAAAGCTATAGAAATAGAGCGCGAAGTATGCGAGTTAGAAAAAACAGAGGTATTACCAAAAAATAAAACAAGCGGAGAAAATAAAAAAGCTAACATAGAATCAGTAGACGTCAAAATCGTGCAAACAAAATAACGGAAATCTGTCAATTTTGTGAAAAACTGTTGGTCGTTGAAAGCGTTAATACCACAGAACGTACAACAGTCGACCGTGAAGCCAGCAGCTTAGGCACAGCCCATGGCTTTGTCGACTTGCGCCATGTCGCCACCAGTAAACTCATTGGCTAACGCGCCGCCAGCCACGCCCCAAGCGCCTCAAACGTTGTATAGCGCTAGGTTGAGTAGTCCTGCAGTCAATCAAGTAAATGACAATAATAATCCCATTAGACGTTGTAATTATTGCAAAAAAGATAGTCACTGGAAAATGTTAGGTAGTAGAGAGAAAAAATAAAGAAAGAGTGCTACGGGAGGCGAGAAACGCGAGCGTCCCCGTGGAGCAGCGCGCGGCCTGGGGGCAACCGGAGAGTGCGTGCCCAGAGTAACCGAAAACGAACTGAACTGAAATAAAATTCGCGAAAAAATCCATATTATTAAATATAAATAGTAAATCCCTGGTAGTAGAAAAGGCTTTTGAAAACTATAATACTACACTCAAATTAATGTTAGATACGGGAGCGGGGCCATCTTTGCTAAAAATTAGTAAAAAAACCTTGTAAAGTCATTGTATTTGAGAATAAAGTCCTCGAACTCGAAGGCATTACAAAAGAATTAATAAATTCTTGCGGGAAAATACCTTTAATTTTTCGCAAAATAACTTTGTATTTTCATTTGGTACCTGGCAATTTTCCCATTGAAGAAAACGGGTTAATCGAAAGTGAAATGTTGAGAAAATATCGAGCAAAAATTAATTATGAGGAAAATCCCTTTGAAATCGCATCGCATGTCATCACTTTAAGGTGTACTAGTAGATTCAATATCGCGCGGCCGATAAACAAAGCGAGTGCAGCATTGCCACAAACAAAGTGGTATACGGAGGCCTAGGGTATGTTACGGGGGGATGATCGCAAATCCGGAAACGCAAAACATCTCGGCGTAGCTTCTCGTACGGAAAAATCCAGCATCGTCTTGGGCGAGTGTAGCACTCGCAAAGTTTATAGCGCATCGCCTACTGTCCCGGAAAGGGTGATTATTAATGATAGTGTTCCTCATGATGGAGTTCTCGAAATTTTTCAAATTAACTCTGAATCTGTGTCGAATAATAATATAGTTAAAAACCAAAGTTTGAAGTTGGAATTAAAAAAAAACCAGTTGTTTGAAAGATAATATTTGTAAAAATAAAAATTAGAAATTAGAATTTGAAAAAACTAGTTGTCTGAAAGATAGTATTTGTAAAAATAAAAATTTTAAATTAGAATTTGTAAAGGCCTACTGTTTGAAAAATAATATTTGTGAAAACAGAAATTTGAAATTAGAATTTGTAATATTCGAACATTTGAAAAGTATGAATTCGAAATTAAAAGAGGAAAAAATTAAATACTTGAAAAGTAAAAATTAGAAAAATAAAATTGTGTAAAGTAACTCTAGAAAAATTGGATATTGGAAAAATGATAGTAAAAAGAAAAATCGACGTTTTGCAAAAGATCAAGATTTGAATTTTAAACTGCGTAAAAATTTAACTTTAAAAGCTAGAATTCGTAATGTTGTTTTTAGAAAGTAAGTGTGACTTGAAAAATTATAAGATATTGGATAGATATTTACAAAGTAAAATTATTAAAAACGCTCTCGTAAAAACTTGGCCAAGTTGCGAAATTTAATTAATAATCGTGTTTCGGGAAAAGAATAATTAGAAATAGATACGCTAGTTTGTAATAACGCTAGTTTAAAAACAGCCGGCTGTAGAATAAAAGTAGGAAATGTCATAACAGAGAAAAAACATCTTTGTTATGCAATAAAGTCAGAAATTTTTTTAATAAAAATTGTAAAGGTAATCTTGTGAAAAGACAGAAATTAAGAAAAATTGTTTGCGGTAAATAAGTAATTTACTAAATAATTTGAAAATATCATTAGTTAATAATTCTCAAGTAGAGACATACGAAAAAATAAATTATTTAATGCATGGCTTTTTGCATCAATCCACGAGGATTTTCTATTAGCTTGTCCATTTCCGAAATTGAATATCAATTTAGAAAAATTAATCTATTTAAGTCATCAGAAGAAACCGTTGTTAACGAATTAATATGCTAGTATTTTATAGATAGCATGTGGCACCGCCATTCCGTTGTTTAATAAAATGAAGGAATATCGTGTGACAGATGGTGACGTCATCGCCGACGTTTTATGTGTCGTGCGATCAATATGCCACGAAATTAAAACTAGCATAGATAAAACCGGTTGGTCCGTGTGGAAACGCAAACCACACGCCAGCAGTACGCAAGCAGTACAATTAGGACGGAAAAGCAGACCGTTAAAATAAGGCGGAGATACGCGACACAGGTGATGTGTGTGTCGAAAGTCATTGCTTTATCAGGTCAAGGAGGGTGGCTAAATTGAGTGAGCTTTTAAGACTTAGTCATTTATCACCCAATCAATTACGCGACATTGAATCACTTTTAGCTAATTTTTCTGACAGAGTTTATTTAATTTGGGATGTCATGCCAGCTACTAATGTTATGCAACAGGAAATCCCTACGACTTCTAGTATCCCTATTAGAATTAAACAATTTAGACATCCTTCGATTTTGAAAGAAGAAATAAATAGGCAGGTAAGAGAAATGTTAGAGAAAGGAGTCATCGAACCATCCACAAGCGTTTACTCCGCGTGGATCCCGAATACTCGGTATTCTGCGTTGACAAAAAACCGGGATCCGGCAGAAAGAAAAAATTTAGGGTAGTAGTGGACTTTAGAAAGTTGAATGAAGTTATCCCAGATTATAATCACCCTGTTCCCAATATAGCTGATATTTTGGACCAGCTCGGTGATGCGAAATTTTTTTCGGTTTTTGACTTATACTCGGGTTACCACTAAATTAAAATTAAAGCCGAAGACAGAGAAAAGGCAGCCTTTTTTGTGATTTAGGTTTATTTCATTTTATTAGATCGCTATTTGGATTAAAAACGAGCGCGCCGGTATTTTTGTCACTTGTTCTTGAAGTAATTGCCGAAATGAGAAATGTAGTTCATTTTTTCGATGATATTTGTGTATATTCGAAAACATTTAGTGAGAACATCGAAACGATTGAAAGTTATTCGTAAAATTGCGCAAGGCTAATTTGGTTTTGCAGCGAGAAAAATGTGAATTTCTCAAATCCGAAATAGACTATTTAGGGCACATTATTAGCAGCGAAGGCTTAAGGCCGGACCCCGAGAAATTAAAAGCAGTAAAAGAATTTCTGCATCCTAAGAGTCAAAGGAACATAAAACAATTTTTAGGATTATCAGGGTATTATAGGAGGTTTATTAAAAACTTCGCGCAAATAGCTAAACCCTTAACTAATTTACTGAGAAAAGACGAACATTTCAATTGGGATGAAAGCGCGCAAACGGCTTTCGAAACTCTGCGCGATAATTTATGCGAACCGCCGGTTTTAGCTCATCCGCATTTTGATCAAGAGTTTTTAGTTACTATAGATGCGAGCGGTTATGCTATCGGTGCAGTTTTATCACAAGGGGAAATAGGAAATGATCGTCCAATAGCCTTTGTCTCACATTCATTAAATCAAGCAGAAAAGAATTATTGTACGTTTTCAAAAAAAGCACTAGCAATAGTATACGTAGTTACGCAGTTTAGACCATATTTGTACGGGAATAAATTCACACTTATTACAGATCATAGGCCTAGTATGGTTAAATTCGCATAACGATCCAGGATCTAGAGTCATGCGTTGGCGTCTATAATTGATAGATTATCAATTCAACGTTGTATACAAAAAAGGCGAGATGAACATCAATGCAGACGCATTGTCGCGCAATCCGGTAGAAGAAACTGTACTCCTAACAACGCAAGTTAGCTTAGGGGGAGAGGGGCGCCATTCTGTTGCCAAGGAGCAAGCACTAGAGCCGGAGAGTAAGCAACTTAGTCACGTGGGGACCATAGAACCTGCTTCCATTCAATCGCCACGCGTACGCGTGCGGGCTGTCAAGGCTCCCCCCAAATAGCGAGAGTGCCGACGAGCGACCCTTTAGAGCCGCAAGATTTATTACCTACATACGATGTGTATATGACAGCTTTGGTCGAGAGGCGTGCTCCAGGAAATAGCAGAACAAAAACTCGCCTTAGCTAAACAAAGATCTAAAGAATACTATGATAAGAAAATCAACCATAAAGACTTTAAAATAGGGGACTTTCTGTGGCTACAGAGCGGATCTAAGCCTCATAAATTTGAAAATCAATACTTTGGCCCTTTCCTAGTTATTGAAGTTTGGGGAAAATGGCAATTTTAAGTTACCAAATAATGAAAATAAGGTCAAAGTTGTGCACAGTAATCGCTTACGCTTGTCGCATGTTAACCCGCAAATAACTTCCGAAAGCTTGGAAGATTAAATAAAGCATTAAAAATTAACATTTTTATTCATGTTTGCAGATGAGGATTTTGATGCTTTTCATTGCAGCAACTATCAATATTAGAATAATCGACTCATTAATAGGATATGATTGCGGACAAAAATTCATCATGCGATACGGTGTTTTTCGCTCGAACAGAAACGCCGCGCGAACACAAATCCCGCGCGCAACACGCTATTCTGCTCTGTCAAAATCTCTCCTCGCCGAATTTATAAGGCATCAGTCGAGAAGATTTTCCCCGCTGGGAAGCAATGGCACCACTACCGGCTCGCGAATCTTACACGCACTCTCTTTCTCTCTCTCACACACCACAATACCCTGTAAGTCTCTTTCTCTCTGCGGGGAAATGCTGCACAAGCCTCGTCCTCTCGCTCGACGATGTTGGCTGCTGCCGTCTACTCTATCTCTCTCTTTCGCACTAGTGTAAGTGTACTCCAGGTAGCTGTTCGACAATGTTGCACTGGACACTGGGAAAAATCACGCGCGCATACGTGCGCTCCTCACGACGGTCCGGCGAAGAGTACCGATCCGCCGGCGCTCCCGCCCTTCGATTCCCCGCTTTGCCATCGCGCATGCACACAGCGCCGCGATCATCGTGAGAACACCGGACATTACGCGGCTCCGTACGGAGAATTTGCCGACGTAGTAGTACACGGGTACGTTAGATTAAGTTGGAAAAACGTTTTAACGCGGTGAATTTGAATAATAATAAAATGAGATTAGAATCGGAAACCCAATGTGCCTTCACGTAGTATCATTGCATCGACATGCAGTTCGGATACACGTTTTGGGGATACGAATCCACTCGGAGTCTCGAAGATATTTGGCGTTGTATACCGGATTGGTCAAGGAGATCGTAGAGAGAGATAATGAACACCGGCCGCACTAAGTGTTAGAGACGAGGGATTGCTATCGGTAGCTTATACCTGTATTTTGGGGAGATAAGCCGCGATTTTTATCATCAGTATTGAAATTTTATAAACTAACCATACTCTTGTATTCCTTTTCAACCAGCAAACAAAAAAAAGAAAAGCGCTAATGAAAGCAATGGACGCCAAAATGTATGTAGAATTTGCATATTGGTGGTGTGGGCTGCCAATGCATGGTCGAAAGGTGGGCTACCCTATTATCACGCCGTCGCACAGTAGGACAAAACAGTGGAAAAATCTACTAAATACGGCTTCACGCGAATTATGCATAAAAAATTTTCTGGTAAAAAGGATTCTCATCGTTTTGAAATTGTCTAGGAATCGCCGTTTCCCTCGGAATCGCATTATCATTTTTTAACATGATTGCGAGTGGGTTTTTCTGATCTGTCGGGAAAATAAATATATAATTAAATAATGTAAAGTGAGATCGCGTTAGGAAAATAGCAAAAACATTGTATGTGTATATACAATTGGATTTATATATTATTTTTTACAATTTGTCTGATAGCTATATGCATTACATACATTTTACAAGCATATATATACTGCAATATGTAAGATTATACATATATAATATCTATTTTTTAACATTTTATGATTAATTATGATTATATAGAACCTATATGACACACACATACACAGACACAGATACACCACACAAACGTGCGCGCGCGTAGATGATCGGACGATGGTCGGTGCGCACTATGAATTCTCGCCCATCCAGAATGCGCTGAAAGTGTTTGATCGCTGTAAATATGGCCAGCAACTCGCGATCATATGTGCTATATCGCGACTCCGCGTCGCTGAGCCTGCGAGAGAACAGGCCGATAGGACGGTTAATGCCGTCAACGAATTGGTCCAAACTGGCTCCTATCTAAGTGCTACTGGCGTCGACAGCCAGAATAAGAAGCGGTGAAGGCATTAGATGAGCACGACGAATTGCGTTGGCGATGCTGCTCCTGGAGGCCTTGAAAGCCTCGTCCGCTGCCGGAGTCCAAGAGACCGACCTGTTTGATCGCCTCGGCAGGCCAGGCAGAAGGTCGTGAAGCGGTGCCTGAATCTCTGCCACCCGGGAAATTTTGGGGCGATAGAAGTTTATTACGCCGAGGAAGCCGCGTAACTGCCGGGCTGTCACGGGCTTCGGGTACGAGATGATCGCTTCAACCTGGCGCGGCGGCGGCGCAAAGTCTTCTGAAGATAGGTGGAAGCCCAATAACTCCACTGCCTCTTTGCCGAAGTCGCACTTGCCCAGATTGACAGCCGCGCCTCACGCAGACCCACAAAGAGGGCTCGCAGGTGCTGCAAGTGCTGCTCTTGAGTCGCGGATGCGAACAGCACGTCATCCAAATAACAACGGACGAAGGGCATCGTCCGGGTGAGTGAATCCATAAAGCGTTGGAATGTTCGTGAGGCATTGCGCAGGCCGAGCGGCATGCCCACAAACTCGAACAGGCCAAACGGTGTGGTCACCATGCAGGTCTATTTTAGAAAATACCGTGCATCCGTGGCAGCTCTGAAGAAGATCCTCGATTATCGGCAAGGGGTACCAGTCCGGCACCGTACAAGCATTGAGACGGCGATAGTCGCCCGTTGTGCGCCACCCTGTTTGTTGTCTCGGAACCATGTGAGCCGCCACATATATATGCTTGTAAAATGTATGTAATGCATATAGCTATCAGACAAATTGTAAAAAATAATATATAAATCCAATTGTATATACACATACAATGTTTTTGCTATTTTCCTAACGCGGTCGCACTTTACATTATTTAATTATATATTTATTTTCCGGACAGGTCAGAAAAACCTCCTCACAATCATGTTAAAAAATGATAATGCGATTCCGAGGGAAACGGCGATTCCTAGACAATTTCAAAACGAAGAAAATCCTTTTTACCGTTAAATCAACAGTGCAAATGGGTAAAACAGCATTAGATGTATTTCCAGATGCCTATTCACTAATGCACACACCAAACAATATGAGAACGCATGTTTAGTTTATTGAATATTAAATTACGTAATGAGTACGACGAACCGCCAGTGAGTTACATTTTAGAAAATCACAGAAATTTAATAATTAAATTACGCGAGAATCAAGCCCAAATTATTTTGGGGGAAATACAAAATACAAATTATTATAAATTACTTATAGTTTAGCTATTTAGAAAAAAATCACCGAAATGAATGATGTAAAAAAAAAAAAAAAAAAAAAAAAATCCTTGAGAAAATTACGAAGCAGATACGAACGCTCAACTCATTGTAGAAAGCTTGTATTGGTGGCGATTTACCATTGTGTGATATTCAATTTTCGCAAGGAAAAGAACAATATTTTATGTGAATGACCAATAAAAGATTGTGGTTGGTAATGACTAGGAAGATTGGAAATGAAGAGCTCGGACAATGTTTACATAGTACCAATCACAGGTAGTCAAATTTTGGAGTTGCCTAAAAATTGCATACTACCCGCGTGAAAATATTATATGAGATCTCATATGAGATCGTAAGTAAAATCTCATGTAAATCTCATATAGATTTCATATGAGATCTCATATGAGAACGGTATACGAATTTCAAACATATGAGATCTACATGAGATCTCATATGAGATCTCGTGTGCAATTTTAATTAATTAATAAATAATTTATCTTTAATGCAAAAGTATGAATAAATAGTTTATTTTAATTGATCGAGAAAAGAACAATAAAGTTTTATCAATACATTTAACTAATACTAATATTATATTCCGCTCTACTTCTATATATTCAATACAACATAATATTTATTCATACTTTTACATTAAAAGTAAATTATTTATTAATTAATTAAAACTGCACACGAGATTACAATTACGATCTCATATGAGATCTCATATAATATTTTCACGCGGGTACGAATAGGCGAGCACGTAGTTTTGGTTTTGTCGGTAGATATATTGATGAGGATGTAATTGTACCTAATTTAAAATTAAATATACATGAAGAATTAACTCGTAATCAGAAAAGCGAGAATTCAGGTGTGAGTAATAATATGAGTAAGCATGATGTAATTTCCACAAAAGATTTATTATATATAATATTTTATATTTTCCTCACACTGATAATTGTAGCCTTTTTGGCCACTTTCACATATTTAGCTTTTCGCTTGCGTGAAAATGGGGATCTACGGCAGACAGAATTGCAAAATACTTACGTGTCAATATGCCCGTTAGGTCCAGCATTAAGATATAACTTCACGGGGGTATCTCATTATGAGGAACCGCAACACCGGCCAGTACCGAAAAAAAAACGAAGCTGGCACGTCAACTACTATAGTATGAACGGTTAACAATAAAAATAATAAGAATTAATAATAAAAAAAAAAAGAAAAAGAAAAATTTGTAATAAGTATGAAGTAACATGAGTGTTAGTAAGTAAGTGTAGTTAAAGTAACTAAGAAAGTCGTGAAAGCCTAGGGAACTAATAACCCCTCGCTCCACATTCCGCATCCCTTCCTTTTTGTTTTTCCTTCACCTTTTCCTAGCAGAACCGAGAGGTGAAGACAGTGAGAGCGTTGTGAGAGTGCAGCCGCTCATCAATAGTCGTTGCACTCAGACAAGTCGCTATCTCTCTAATCAACACTCGTCAGCAGCCGTCGTGATAACGCCAGCGCCATACAGTCCGTTAAGCAGCTCTTACCCAGCCTACCTCTCAACAGGACACCGCAACCTACAGTATCTGAAGCAGGGGACTGGATTGCTCAGCAGCAACACAAGTAACTCAGAACAGAGTTCAAGTGTAGTACCGTTTCTGCAATGGAAGGCTTTGGACGTCATCACTCGCCCAGGCAGGTGGATACCCGAGGGTGCGAATTCGCCAGGATCATTTACTTGGAATTTTGGAGATTAGTGTCGGTATGATACGATGAAGGTACCAGACTATCTCAGTAAAATCTAAAAGACCTAATCAGCAATTGGGCGAACGGCGTCACAGTTGCATACGTGTGGCGGTTAATGGAAAGACAATAAAAGTGGGACGGGTACAATAGAGTCACGCGTCCTAGAAATAAGTACTGAGACTGAATAGTGCCAAGACACAATAATGATTGTCTTCAAGAAGAATTGGATTATTTGAACAGGATGCACCTGCCCTACGAAGGAGAAGGATTTTGCGATATGCAAGTCTTCGCCTACCGCAGCACATGGCAGCCCTTGGACAGAATACAGGCCAAACATGCGGGGGAGAAGAAACCTTGGACGCCCGGGGCAGACTGGAGAAGATTAATTATGACAATGATTGGCTATAATATAATTGACACACAAAAAAATGATTATAGAAATATATTTAACCCATGATTATCCATCCTTGGACCTGTTCTTTTTTGTTATGAATACAGTAATTGAGTTTAGGATAAATTGTAAGATTGTGATATTGTAATATTGAAGCTAAAATATTGTAAGAAAATGATGATACAAAAAACAGAAAAAAAACATAATAAATAACAAGCGCAGCCCCGCAGCGCACTTTTATAGGGGGGAGGTGTCACGTCGAGTTCGACCGACACGACTCTAACTGTATAAGTATAAATGTGTGTAGACTAATCTAGATACATTTTTTCCTTCTGTACGAGTTACCGACCGTCGGGCAAACACTGAGCGCCGTTAACTCCTAACGATACTCTTGTTAGCCATAGAATGTAGTCTGAGTGTGGCGACATATTAGTAATCCTAGAACAGGCTTAGCATACAGTACTGTAGGGGCGCTGACTATTTTGTTTTCCGTAGACTCAGCAACCTTCTCGAATTGCTCCAGTTTTCACCTCTAAAGCGAATGCCTCTTTTGATGACGTCATTTTGGGTATAAAAAACATGGTTCACCACAGATCGGCGCAGAAGCATTTTGTTCTCTTAATTCGTAAGGCGAAGCCCTTATCCATTGCTTATTCAAACTTTGAATTCGGACTTAGAATATTTTCGCTTCATACAATTGGAACTTAGAATAATTTTCACTTTTGTAAATTCTGACTTAGAATTATTTCTAACAGAATTAAATTAAGATTATCGAGCTTCTCTGATTGTAGTCTCGCGATTAATTGTTAATATTAAATCTCGACTACAATCAGTATTATTAAGTGTATTAATCTATATGCAATTAATAAACTTCAAATAATTGCATTCTTGAGTTCTTTACTTGCGAGCTACCTATCCTTCTCATTCAAATCTCCCGCTGCGCTTGCGTCCACTGTCGCTTTGAAGCTATGTCGGAGACGCTCAACCAATCGACAACCAGACACGTAAGTAACATTTGTAATTGCTGTCTCTATTTCTTTCTCTGTTTATACGTTCGCTGTTGCTTGCCGCTTAAATAAATATTTGCGTTTAAGTTTATTATTTTAGTCCGACTAACTACTTTCACGCGTTCCTACTCCCGTGGTTATTACGTGTAGGCGTAGACCGAAACTGGAACATTACCGCTCTGACTTTACCGTCTTCGCATCATTGTAACAAGGACTTTACACTACAAATAACTGAAAATAACTTTTATTTGTCTGAAACTAAACAATTATTTTCAGTTATTTTCAGTAATTTTCAGTAATTTTCAGTTATTTTGTTATTTACAAAAAAAAAAATAACCATGGTTATAGTGCACTAGGGATATTCTTAGATTTTTATACACTTTTAAGCATTTTTGTATATTTTTATGTTTTCCTATCTTACATTAAAATTGTATAGATAGATGTGAGAAAATTATCTGGATAAAAATTTGAATATTTTACATATACGAAACTGTATAAAAATAGTCAAAACCAATTGTTCTACACACTTTTCTGCAGCTTTCTTAGTTTTTTTTCCATTTACTCACATTCCTTTTTTCATCCAGGTAGCAACATATATTTATTTTGTTATTTCAATTAAAAAATATCTGTAGCCAATGGCTCAAAATCTTGCAAGGAACAACAAAGAATTATCATGGTAAAAAATTACGTAACATTGTTGGCAACTTAATAAAAAATGTATGGCTCCAGCAGCTACTTGAGTGATTATCAAAAGCTAATAAAATATTATTGTTACTAGTATGACTTTCTTTTGAATATTATTATAAACTGGATACTTATAAGGTAATCAACTTATTATTAAAATCTTATATAACAAATTTAAAAAAAAACTAATTAAACAATGTATACTCTTCAAAGAATTAAATATGACACTAAACCTTTTTTCAATCGGCCTTATACGCCTAATTCATTTTCAAGAAAACATTCTTAAAAATACTCATTAACATGTGACGTCTTTTAAAAGCTTATGATTTCATAAAGTAATCCTCTTCTCTTATGGCCTCTCTCCATTGCATGCCGTATGCCGTATACTTCAATTACTCCTACACTTTTCAGCTGATTGGTTGTCTTCCAAAGCTTGATCAATCAGAGGAGAATTCTACGAGTAGTTAAGGCATATGACATTTGACATGCAATGGAGAGGGGCTGTTAAAAAAGAGATGACAGGATGTTGTGAAGCATTTAAAGAAGCAATGCATTTGGTTGATGGTTCAATATCTAATTTAAATATAGTGTCAAAATTCAAAATATTCCCTGATATAAAATAAATATTTTATATACAAATTAATTTAATGTTTTATACCGCATTTGAGCAAATCAATAAAATCATCATTAAATTATTCAATATCCCAATTGATTAAAAATTTTAATTACAATAGTCATATCTAAGCACGCTTTGCAGACCACTTTTATTTTTGTAACCTAGCAACCCATATTATTTCCACCAATTAAATCATGAATAAAATGATTTCACAACAAATCCATCATTTTTTTAAGATAGGAATTGTTTTTTAGCATAAATAATATATTATGCTATCTAAAAGATAACATTAATATAAAGTACTGTAATGAAATCCAAAATATTTGTTGACTTTGTTTCTATGAAAAAAGTGAAGCACGCATGAATTACGACTATAGAATATAAAATTTTTTTGAACAAATGTTACATTTCCAACTAAAAATAGGAAAGATATAAATATATATTTTATACATCCTATGTCTAACCCAAAATTTATAATACTAAATGTTTAAAGATATTTAATGCAAAAAAATGCATGGCAATATCTACTCTTCTTACTATCTCCATCACATTTTCCAAATATGCCATGTCATATAGATGTATTTGCTATAAAATAATTATTTTATTTTGCAGTAAAATTAATTTGAATACAATATAAATTTATAATTTATTTTAACAATAGGCATCTTTCACCACAATTATTTTTAATATATGATAACATGCAAGTTAGTAATATCAAAATTTAGGTAGTTAGAATAGTAAGCTAAATTACGATTGACTTAAATTTAACAATTTAAATTGGAATTTACTTCAATACTATCATCCAAATAACGTATATTTATAACTTGATTACAGTCAATGATACTTCAACATTCAAAAATCTCACCTGACATAATAATAATTTTTAAAAAATTTGTGATTCATAATTTTTTTTTAAGTCCCTATTGGACATGGTAAATTTTTCAGACACTTTTGGACTTGATAAATTTATTATACCATATTTAGAATTTATAATAAAATTTATAATAAAGAATTTGTGAAAATTTTTAAACTTTATTATAATTTAAAGATTGTGGTTCTGAAGTTACAGCATTGGTATGTACCAAAATAAAGGAATTAATTTTGAAGTTATATTTATTCTAAGTAATATTTATTTATTGCATAGATTTAGTGTTTTAGAAAATAGCTTTTTAGTAGAAGTTTAGATGAAGTTTACATTATTTAGTAACTTCAATGCATTATATTAATTATTTAGTTGCACTACAATGACAAAAACTTGAAACTCATTAAAATTTACATAAATTTTTCAGAGAAACATATAAAATGTGATCCATTTGATATTCCTTTTACAAAATAAATTATACTATTCTATGTTCTCAAATTATAATTACAATTTTAAGTATGTATAATACTTTACATCAGCAAGAACGATGTGGTAGAACGGTCGATTGGTACATCCATACCGAACAAATCTTATAGCCTTTCGCCTAAATTGTTTGATAACTCCTGTTCCAGAAGCAATATGCAAAGGCATTCGAGGCATTCTGATTATTATTTCCCTTTTTCTGTATTTTATGACATCAACTCCAGGCACGTCTTCTGGATCTTACTTTTTATTATTTTTTTCCCCTCCTTTCATGAGATATCGGCTCCAGGTCACGTCCTCTTAACTTTTTATTTAATTTCTTGTCGAGGTATACGCTCCAGGTTACGTGCTCATTCACTTTTTTGGTATAACTAAAACTGTAGATACAATGGATCTGTAATCATATAAACGATAAACGTAAAAAATATTGCCTCGTCTAGACTAGATTTTTTATTAATGATGATCAAATTTAGCCGATGTAGAGTTAAGTAGGAATTGAGATGGGAGATGGACTTAAGAATTTGTCTACTGCCTATAGGTAGTAAGGGCCCTAGCCCTATAGGTAGTGCTGGTATCTAAGAGTAGTTGTATTTTGATTTTTCGCTGTTATATCCAACAGATGTCGCTCTGTAAGAAATAGGGTTCTTTAGGTCGACAGTCTTGTGGATGTGTATAAGCGCACAAGATACAAGGTCAGGAAACGAAATAAGTAGTATAGAACTTCAAGTTTGTCTTTAAAGAATCTATAAAAATATAATCTTAATAAAAATACTAGAAAACTCTTTGAATGTTTAGAAATAATTAACGCGGTAAATTACAGCTACATTTAGATTCTTTTGATGTTCTGTGACGGTCCACTTGCTAAGCAAGCTTGGAGTTTAAATGCTGCTGTTTTTAGAGTGCAAATTTTTCAAATCGGAAACAGTAATGCATTTTCTTATAATCACAAGCTACCTCGATTACAGATACAGAGGTACACAAACATACATCGACGTACTTGATCTTTTCTTCACCTTTGTAATCGAACATTTTAACAGTGTTACCTGTACGTCCATACATTTTCTATATCCATATCTATATTCATATCCATAATGACTTATTTAAAGTTACTTATAAAAAGGAGAAGTCGTGCAAAAAAAATAAAGGGGAGGTCGTGAAAAAAGGCAGATGTTCTTAACTTGTGCCACTGCGCCAACTGCCGGACATTAGGGTTTCTTTCACGTAGAAACTCTGCAAGTGAGACACACACGTATATTACGTGTCGAGAATACCACCGTGTTACAATTGATTGCCTCAAATTAAATTCTACATCTTCACGTATAAATAAAAAATAACTTACAAATAATGAAAATACATACATAAATTTATTCTAATACAAGTATATGTTTATAATACGTGTTAGAAAGAACGAGAGGAAATCGGAAAAAACTAGTGACCAATTCAAAAAAAGCAGAAAATTTTATATAAGATATCATATTTACAACTTTTTCTACTTAGGTTTCGTATGTTTACTAACGCGAAGAAAAAAAAGGTAAAATTTAGGGCATTCTCGGCCGAAACGTTTATTATAAAATCGTTGATTGTATTACTACTGGAGTAAACGCTGTTTTCAAATTAGTCATGCACAAAGCTGTCGAAAAAGAAAAAGGAGAGCATAGTCAAAAAGAACTTCCAGAGGATATTTTATCTGTTTCTCGCGATGGATCTTGAGCCAAAAGAGGCTTTACATCTGTGATATGTATAACACCCAAACACATGCTTAACGGCAAACAAATTGTTGAGATCGGATGTAAAACTTCGGCTTGCATCTACAATGAAGGTTTTAAGCCAGTTTTGAAGATAATGGAGGTATTCCAGTATTGACTCAGTCCTCGTTCGTTGTACTGAGCGGACGTGTTTACGTTTCGTCTGTATACTAAACACCGAACTTAAGTTCTGTAATAAGTCGTTATTAAATTAAATTTTCATGAAAACTATTAGTAATTTTTTTCCTGTATAAACATGGACTCGGGCGGTAAAAAATCGCCCGATGCATCACTTATTAAATTCTACAAGTGTCACCCTTAGGCTAAAGTAGGAGCTGTGGTGTGTATATTATGTGAGAATTTTTTCCACACAAATGTGTTGTAAATATGTAAGAAACGCACACACGCATATATAAGAATATTGTAAGGGTTAGCGCCACCTATTGTTTTTTTAAGGTGTTTCTTAGTTTGACCATGATTAGGTCGCGCTCCGGGAGTCAGTCCGTGCTCCGCTCTTGAAGCGATGACATGCACGCATCCTTCCACATATCACACTGTATTGCTTTGTGCATTAACCTATTATTATATTATAATAAATATATAATACTATTCAAATTGTTTGTGTTTACTTCCATTCTTCGTGTGTAACAATACTTTAAAATAACAGGTTATGGGCCCAGGTACGTGGTGATTAAAAGAAACCAGACTTGTGGTAAACAAAACGAATACAAAGTGTAGAAGAAAATAAATAAATAAATAAACAATAACTGATCGAAAATGAAAAGTGAAGTGATAAGAGTTTGTAATTTGAAGGGGAATGAAAATTGGGCAGTGTGGAAGTTCCAAATAAAAATAATCTTTATGTCAAAAGGTGTGTATAGCATTGTGGAAGGTACTGAGAAGAAACCAACGGCTCCAGAAGCAGGAGCAGATACTGAGACTGTAGCAACATTTCAAAAGGAATTAGTCAATTGGATAAAGAATGATACGATCACTCAAAAGTATATTGTTACAACTATAGAAAATACGCCAATGCTTCATATAATAAATTGTTTGAGTGCTCAAGAGATGTGGGAAAAACTCCAAAAAGTATACGAGAATAAGTCAGATACAAGCATCCACATGTTGCAACAAGAATGGTTTAACCAGGAAAAGAATACGAGTGACGATATTGCGACGCACATATCAAAAATTCAAGATTTATCCTGTAGATGGAAAGCATTTGGTGAGACTATTTCAGATAGTATGCTGATGACTAAAATAATAATGGCATTGCCAGAAGAATATAAGCATTTTATCTCAGCATGGGAATCGACTGGGCAAGATCAAAGAACTGTTGACAATTTAACAGCACATTTAGTGATGGAAGAGACTTGAATGAACTCGAAACAAAGTAATGAAAATGCAGCTCTTTTAACTAATAAAATGAAAAAGTTTACGAACGTACCGTTGCATATACGCCCAAACAAAACGGTAAAGCCGAAAGAGAAAATAGGACCCTCATAGAATCAGCTAGGACTATTTTAATTAATAGCGGATTAGGAAAGAAACTATGGGTAGAAGCAGTAAATACTGTTGCATATGTTTTAAACCGTACGAGGCATACTAAAATCAAAGACAAAAATCCACACGAACTATGGTTCGGTAAAAAGGTTAGTTTTTCGCACTTCCGAGTATTTGGAACACAAGTATATGTACATATTCCGAAACCTAAACGGTTAAAGTGGGACGCGAAGGAGAAAAGTGGAATTTTTGTCGGGTATGATGAACGTGTAAAAGCTTATAAGATTTTAATTGATGATACAAATAAGATTGAATTACATAGAAATGTAGTGTTTAAAGAAGAATTTAAAAGAACTAATGTAAATTTTGATTGTATAGAGAATTCAGATTCATATATTAAAATAATAGAAACCCAAAATGACTTACATGACAATGTTGAAAGAGATGAAAATAGAAATTCGCAAATAATAATCGAAAATAACAATGAGCAGGTTGTAGAAAGTATTGTAAACAATCCTAATGTAGACGAACGACCTCGCAACTTACCTGATGATGCTGCAAGCAATGCAAGTGATAATAGTTTTCATAACGAAGTTGATAATAATGCAGAAATTCCAAATCAGTTAAATCAGAATGATCAAAATGTGCAACAACAAAAGTATAATTTGCGGGATCGTAATAGACGTCAACAACCTGAAAGATTTGGAATACCTATAATTCCCGACGAAAATTTTGATATAGAGAAATTATTTATTACACAGACTAGCGAACCTATTACTTATGGTGAAGCCATGCAAAGTTTTAACTCGCGCGAATGGCAAAAAGCTATGGAGAATGAGATAGACTCCTTACAAGAAAATAATACGTGGAAACTTGTAAATACGCCGCGCGATGTCCCGATTTTAAAAAATAGATGGGTGTTCAAAATAAAAAATAAAGACAATAAAAATAAACTATTTAAAGCTCGATTAGTGGTCAAAGGTTACGAGCAACGATCCGGTATCGATTATAATGAAATGTTTAGTCCCGTCGCTCGACACGAGTCAATGAGATTATTTTTATCAATTTCTGCGAGCGGGAAAATGCGATTTAAACAGTTTGATGTAAAGACCGCGTTTCTCTAAACGGTGAGTTGTCTGAAACAGTGTACACGCATCAACCGGAAGGTTTCTCCAACGGTAAAAATGAGGTTTGCGAATTAAAAAAGAGTTTATATGGACTCAAACAAGCTGTGAAGTGTTGGAACGACAAATTTGTTGAATGTCTTAAATTATTTAACTTGTATCAAACAGCGGCGGATCCTTGTATCTTTGTAAGTAGGGATACAGTTGAAAGAATAATTTTAGTTATTTATGTTGATGACGGCGTTATCGCATGTAAAAAAATACTGAGAGAATAGAAAAGTTGATATTACATTTACAAAACTACTTAAAAATTACTATATGTGATTTAAATGTATTTTTAGGCATTAAAATAACTTATACAACCGACGGACATTTATTTGTAAATCAAAAACAATTTGTAGAATCTATTGTAAAACGCTTTAATATGCAAAACGGGCATGATGTTTATGTACCTTTTGATTCACAAACGAAACTTGAGAGTTTTGAGAATAATTTTATTTCAAATAAAGTACCGTACAAAGAGGCTATAGGCAGTTTAATGTATCTAGCTATGATCAGTAGACCGGATATATCATTTACAGTGGGAGTACTAAGTCGGTTCGCGGATAAACCTACTAACGCTCACTGGAACAGCGTAAAATGTGTAATGAAGTATATTAAAGGTACGTCAGACTATGGTTTAATATATGGAAAAAATGATTTAAGTAAAAATGTACAGTTCATAGCATACAGTGACGCGGATTTTGCTGGCGATTGTATAACACGTAAATCGACCTCAGGCTACGTCATAAAATTAGGGAATGATCTAATTACATGGAGCTCGCGTAGAGAACAATCAGTCGCACTGTCGACGACTGAATCAGAATTTATCGCTGCTTGCAGCACTGTGCAAGAATTGGTATGGCTCGACAGACTACTTCGCGATTTGATTAGTTATAGATTAGAGACACCAGTTCTTTATGTCGATAACCAAAGCAAAATCAAGATAATTAAAAACCCACAATTTCACTGTCGTACGAAACACATAGATATTAAGTATAATTTTGTTAGAGATAAATTTCACGATGGATTTTATTGTATTAAGTACATTTGCTCTAAACAACAACAAGTCGATATCTTAACAAGAGGATTACCAAGAACACATTATGAGCGTTTAAGAAACGATATTGGCGTCGTGTGCATTTCATAAGTGGGAGTGTTGTAAATATGTAAGAAACGCACACACGCATATATAAGAATATTGTAAGGGTTAGCGCCACCTATTGTTTTTTGAAGGTGTTTCTTAGTTTGACCATGATTAGGTCGCGCTCCAGCAGTCAGTCCGTGCTCCGCTCTTGAAGCGATGACATACACGCATCCTTCCACATATCACACTGTATTGCTTTGTGCATTAACCTATGATTATATTGTAATAAATATATAATACTATTCAAATTGTGTGTGTTTACTTCCATTCTTCGTGTGTAACAATACTTTAAAATAACAAAATGAAATTGTGAGTAAATATAATGCAGGATGCCCAGTTAAGTTAATAAATAACGCATTAATAATATGCCAGGACCATCCAAATGTGGCGTTAACATCAAACTTACCATATGGTACACTGAGCAGCGAAGCAAAGCAACTGATAGCCCAAATTAAACTAGCTACAAAAGAACAAATCAAGCAAGAAACCATCAGTGAAATAAATTTGGAAAAAGACAACAACAAGCAAAAGGGCCGTAACGAAACAGTTGTGACGTAGTGACTTGCTAGTCGTGGCCAAAACTCTCTCGATGACCTAGCCGTCACCCTGTCACTACCTCTGCTC
>JAWWEQ010030859.1:0-22698 GCA_035583055.1 Torymus tubicola
CTTTCCCCGCTTTTACAATAGGCACTACATTTCAAATTACTATTCTAAAGCGTATTTTTCTTACTAAAAATCTAACAATATGATTCAACACGTAATTCTTTTTGGTGATTACGAACATATTCAATTCCATCCTTCTCTATTTTAACGTAACTATCAACGATCCATTGTTGAAATAGTCTAAGCCCTAATAAAAATACATTAAATATACCAGGTTTTGCACTAATTCTATATTTGATATAAGAACTCTTAGTTACTCGACGATTATGTCGTTCAAACTGATCATTATTTTCGTAATCTACCTCAGCACTTAAGTTACTATTTTTTTTTCATTATATTTTTATGCCAGCCTTGCGATCCATGAGGATAGAATAATGGGTAGACCATGGGTTCCACATTTTGATCCATCAAACTTGACGATCGTAATTTTCGTATGTCTTTATTCCGAATTGTCACCCTTCAGGGGTACCACCATCAGCTGTTGTACTAAACACAGCAGCAACTTCGTTTACTCTTTGCGAATTATATCTATTACCATCATATCCAGGTTTTAAACTAAACAATAATTGTAATTCCGGTACAGTATCGTTATCTCATAGTTCACATTGATGGTTAATTTCTTCTTTCATCATTTCATATGATTTTGAAAATATATTATATTCTCTCAACATTAGTTCTAAATTATCCATAATTTTTCTGTCAGTTTCTAAATTATTTGCCATCCTGTAATCAACAGCCTCTTGAGGATCAACAATAAATAGCTGTCCATATTGAGGATTTTCATTTCCCGATGGATATAAAGCCTCACTTATTTCGTAATAAACTTGTCCTTGTATCTTACAACAATACGGAGCTCTTCCTGTTGTAGGAAAATTAACTAAATTGGCATTAATTAAATTGGAAACTCTGGAATGGATTCTAAATCAACTGATCCATGCCCACACCAATCATTAAATGAATTATCTTTATTTGCAATCTTTTCAGCTACACAAGGTTTCGCATAAAATATTTCTATTTTGTTCCACTAATCTTTGATTATTAATATTTATTTCACTTCGTCTATACCTTCTGACTCTCTGGGTTGCTTGAATACGCCGTCTTTCTGCATTAATCAATCGCTATTCTGATGTTTGTCTTAAACGCGATCTACTTCTGCGATTTGAGGAATTCGATTCATTTCCAATAAATTCGGATGAATCTTGAGAATGGGGAATATCCACATTTGCAACAGATTGTAAATTCTCATTGCGATTAGTACGAATACGCTCTCTATACCTTCTGTTTCTCTCAGCTTTTTTAATACGCCGTCAGAAAGACAGAGATTAGTGCAGAAGCACTAATCGATCACTCACCTGATGTTGGCTTTACACGTGATCTACTTCTCCGATTTGATGAATTCGATTCATTTCTAATAAATGCGGTTGAATTTTAAGAATGGGAAATATCCACATTTGCAACAGATTGTGAATTCATATTGCGATTTGTACGAATACGCTCTCTATACCTTATATTTCTCGCAGCTTTCTGAGTACACCGTCTTTCTGTACTTATCGATCTCGGTAGTGATGTAAGCCTTACACGTGATCTACTTCTGCGATTTGATGAATTCAATTCATTTCCAATGAATTCGGACGAATTTTGAGAATTGCAATTTTCCATCTTTTACTTACTGAAACAATCGATTCTATGTTTTAGAAACCCAACCCAACCCTTTCGTTTTTAATATTTTATAAATTAATCAGAAAATGCAGTAAAAAGATTTAAGAAGAAATTTCAATTGAAAATAAATGTAGATTAACTTTAAGAGCATATATCTTTAACATAGTAATTAACATACAAATATTAAACATCGACTGATAATGGTAGTACATTGAACAATAATCATATAATAAGTGTAACAATATGATCTATATTTGGTAATGATAATCAAACTTAAAAGGGTCTTACACCTATCCACTTTTCTTCAAAAAATGGCCTGAAAAAACAATTTAAAATATTAATACATATAAAATACATAAAAATATAAATATAACTAATTAT
This sequence comes from Torymus tubicola, assembly GCA_035583055.1. NCBI lineage: Eukaryota > Metazoa > Arthropoda > Insecta > Hymenoptera > Torymidae > Torymus > Torymus tubicola. The sequence goes on from JAWWEQ010030859.1 coordinate 2,038, forward strand.
TGTTAAAAGAAAATAAAAACCAGATCTCTAAGCCCATTTTAATAAGAGTTATGATTTTTTCAAAAAATGAAATTTGGCGTAGACTTTCTTAGTAACCTCTTGATGGATTTTGATGGGCTACAGCTTAAAATACTTGTTTTTCATTCAACTCAGCGCCAAAGCTCCAGTTTTTGAAAATTTTTTCTCTAAATATTTTTTTAATGCAAAAAACCATTTTTTTGTTAATTTTTTGAGTTTTTATCGTTTTTTGCATTAAAAACGTAGTTAGAGAACAATTTTTCAAAAACTGGAGCTTTGGCGCAGAGTTAAATGTATAGCGAGTATTTTTAGCAGTACCCCATGAAAATCCATCAAGTGGTGCCTGAGAAAGTCTACAGCACAGTTTAAAAAATGATGTTTTGAGTAAATAGCCTTTAATCTTGATGTTAATAAAATCACTGAAATGACTTATTTTCATCTTCCCAATTTTTTGTCCTTCCTGGACCATATAATACATATAGTTAACAGATATTTTATGCCATTTGAAAAAAAATATGTGCCATACCATGTTCTGTATCAGCACGTATGGACTCAAGCTGTCAAAGAGTACAGGCAATATTAAGAAGTTAAACATCTTCGATACATTGGTGTAACTTACAAAAGACTGGTTAAACAGGTACAAATTCCTGTAAAAAATAATTATTTTAAATCAGTTGATACAATAAAATAAGCTGCTGCGATTCAAATCTTAAAAAAATCACAAGAAACATACATGTTTGAGAACATAAGAATACCCGTTAATAGAACCAAAACAAAAGCTCAAGGTCGCGAGCATTTCGGAGTCCGCCAATCACCAGGCGCATTTCAGCACCGAGAAATTCTTCACTCAACCCTCGCTCTAGCTTTTCGACTTCACGGGACAGCAGCGAGTGCACATCATTCTATCATCACGAGAGAATTATTCCATCGATGAGAGAGAAAGAGAGAAAGAGATAAAGAGACTGGCTATTACTAAGGAAGCTGCATAGCTACAAGACCTTCAAGAATACATTTGATAATTCATCGCAACAATCACTATTGATTTATTAACGTGAGCAATCAATAAAAAATGAGTTGAAATTTAAATCTCACGATTCCTTTAGAACCCCATCCATCATTAAACATTTGTGGTCTTTCGGGCCGGTTCTAAAGCTAGTCCTCGGCCCACCAACCAACCATCATCGGTAGCTAGTGCTATCCTCACCTATACTGCTGCTGGCATACCTGATGGCTGTCGCCAACGCTGCTGCTGGCATACCTGTTGGCCCTTTACACCACTGGCTCTGCTGCTCAGCTGCTTCGTCTGTGGAGAGCTGACTACAAGGAGCAATCATCATCGGTAGCTAGTGCTATCCTCACCTATACTGCTGCTGGCATACCTGATGGCTGTGGCCAACGCTGCTGCTGGCATACCTGTTGGCCCTTTACACCACTGGCTCTGCTGCTCAGCTGCTTCGTCTGTGGAGAGCTGACTACAAGGAGCAATCATCATCGGTAGCTAGTGCTATCCTCACCTATACTGCTGCTGGCATACGTGCTGGCTGTCTCCGACGCTGCTGCTGGCATACCTGTTCGCCCTTTACACCACAGTTGCTGCTGCCTAGTTATTTCGTTCATGGAGAGCTGGTTGCAGGGTGCAATCATGATCGGTAGCTAGTGCTACCCTCAACTACTAGCGTACCTGTTGGTAATCCTCATCACTCTTGCTACTGCTCAGCTGTTTCTTCGATGGAGATCTAATTACAACGAGCAACCATAATTAATAGCCAGTGCTATCCTCATCTACATCATCACAGGCTGGACTGTTATTTACTCTGAATCGCCTGCCACAAAAAATACTGGACGCGATTGGAGCTGCCTCATGTGTCTTGGGAGCATTGTCTAAGCACTGAGCAGTACTTCAATTTTCTGGAACCACTGCTGGATCATCTTCCGTCTCAGCTAGGATCTAGTTCGTAAGAGTATTTTATGTTCATTAGTCTTTATTTGAATCTTATCTCTCAGGCTTAAAGTAAGGCTTCAATTCTGATTAAACACTATATTATGCTTTCAGCCTTGAGCCAAGTAGTGGGAGAGCATACTGTTCGTTTAGTGAAAGTGAGGCATCGAATTTCCATTTCCTTTCGCTTGTTACGATTTAGTCGAATTTATTATTCAGTTATAACCTTAAAGACGCGTTGTTTTTAAAATCTTTGTACTCATTCAGAGTTTAGATTATATTCTCGATAGCAAAGGTCAATATTGTTATGCATTGTAACCACTGCTCAATTATAACCTAAAGATGCATTGATTTTGAAGCATTTAAACGCAGTGTTCCATGTTATTAACTGTGTAGTCGAAGCCCTGCTCTCTTTTCAGGCATAACTGAATCTTCTCGAGCTATCAGACTCTTTGATCGCTTTTGATTTTCTAATTGATCTCGAGTAAATTTCGTTGAATCGCTGTCAAGATAGCATCTGATTAGCGAGATGGATACTTATGTACCCAGACCGCTCACTCTGCAAACTAAAATTTCAAATGCATTTAGAAATTTTAAATCTAAGGGCAAGGATAACATGACCAAAGATAATGTCCAATCATGTTTAAAGGGGTTAGAAGATAATTATAATTCGTTTACGGTAATTCACCGTAAAATGATGAATATCGCGAATTCGGATCCAGAACACGATTATTTTACTTCAAATTTAGCAGATCTAGTCGAGGAGTCGTATCTAGATGTACGTGATGCCTTCAACGACTACATTAATAGTCTTGAAGAAGCCGTACCTAGTATTGATCACTTTAATTCCACTTCTAGTGTAGATATCGAAGCTTTATTACAATTATCGTTCGCGCAATCCCTTCCGCAAGTCGATATATCGAAATTCTCCGGTAAACATTCGGAATGGTCTATCTTTAAGGATCTTTTTCGTGGTATGATTCACAGGAGGAATGATCTAAGTCCTGTGATGAAACTCTACCATCTTAAAACTCTATTGACGGACGAAGCTTTAGACATGATCAAATCCGTTCCCGCTAGGGATGAAAATTATTTAGATGCTTGGGAAGTACTAGTCAAGTATTATGAGAACAGTCGACGGTTAGTGGATTGCTATATTGACGAGTTCGCGACCGTTAAGCCTATGAAAGCAGATAGTTTGATCGAACTAAAACGACTCTTCAAGGAAACCTCTAGCCCGTTGAATTCTTTCATATCTCTCGGTGAGCCTGTTGAAAAATGGGGCTCATTGCTAGTCTATTACATAGTCAATCGGTTTTCGCCTCACATCCGTAAAGATTGGGAGAGGCATTTAGGTAAATCGGTTAAAAAACCCACTTGAATACAATTGAAGGATTTTATGGGCTCTGAAGTCCTTCAGCTAGAGTCTATTGAACGCGGTATCAAGGCGAGTCGGTCCATGTCGTCAAAACCAGTCTTTAATACTTCAAACTCTAATAAGAAAGTTTCATCACAAGCCGTTCACGCCCTTCAAGCGTCATCTAAGCCTGTTAATAAGAGCACTAAAGCATTCTGCGCTCAGTGCGCTCAATCTCATTATATCTCCGATTGTTATAAGTTTAAATCTAAGTCATTGGTCGAGAAAAAGGATTTGATATCCAAAGAAAGCTCGTGTTTAAATTGTCTCGGAAGACATTACGTGCAAGATTGTTACTCCCCTAGACGATGCTTGATTTGTAGAGGAAAACATCATACCTTAATCCATCAATCAAACAATTCTAATCGACAAGCATCCCCAAGCCCAAGGACGCACACTCCGAACAATGTCGCCGTCAGTCACGGCCAACCTCAATCATCACCGCCGACGGCACTTGTGACCACAGTAGATCGACCTGCATTCAGTCAGGTGTTATTGGCGACTGCACGTGTTTACGTGGAATCTGCAAACGGTATACGTGTTATAGCTAGAGCCTTAATTGATCGATGCTCTCAGGTGTCGATTATTTCACAGTTGCTCAGTCAGCGTCTCAGGCTGCAACATACACTCATATACGAGCCTATCACTGGCGTAGGTGTAGGCTCTGCAGTAGTATCGAGCGAAACCGTGAAATTCATCGTGCGTCCCAGATTCCATTCTGAGTTTGCGTGTAACGTCGACGATCTCGTACTACCACGAGTCTCGGCATATTCTCCGCTCTTAATCAGAGGAACACTTCAGTTACATCATCTTCAGGGATTAGAGCTGATCCCAACTTCTCTAACTTCTGTCACATCGATTTACTCTCGACTATGGAGCATCAAAACATGATCTCCGTTGACCCCGAAGTCATGCCTGGCGCCACATAGTGACCCTGACAACTGCTGACACTGTATCTGTGTCTCTATGTTTCTCCCCGCCCCCTCCGACCCTGTCTCTCTCTCTCTCTCTCTCGTTCTCTCTCTCTCTCTCTATGGAAAATTACCATACATAAATTTTCAGATTTATGGGGATTTTATGGGGTTTTCGATATTTTATCGGATTTTCAAAGCTAATGGTATATGATTCATGAATATATGGTTTTACGGAATGTCCATGGGGATTTTATGGTGTTTTTTACAACTTTTTTGTATAGCTTCTCTATACCATAACAAGTGTACCTACATTAACAATCTGTAGATCGATGGGGTTTTTATGGGATTTTTATGGGGTTTTTGAGATTTTAACAGATTTCGGAAGTTAATGACACGTGATTCATGAACTATGTGCCATTAGCTTCCAAAATCCGCAAAAATATCGAAAACCCCATAAAAACCCGATGGAATTGAAGATTGTTAATATATACGGAAAACTCTCTCGCGCAATTTGATTACCTTCGTTAAGGAAATGAATACATGTCCCCGAAAATAAGGTATGGTAGGCATCGTTGTACACATTTTTGCCCGTAAAATCTGGTTGTAGTGTTTAGAAGGCACTTGAACGCCATCAACAAATAAACTCAAAGAACTGATGTTAAAGTGTTCGAAATTGAAAGGATTTAGATTCTGGTTACCGTTATAAGCCTGGTTTTGAACAAATCCAATGATGATTCTTTTGGATAGCTGACCTAATATTATATTATCTAATGTTTCACTAAAGACATGGTTATGAAGCGTCACCGTCTTAACCTCAACTCTTGTAAGAGGATATTTAGCGGTGGTTTTAGATAACATTTTTGCATTAGCCAGTAATACGCCTGGACTTATTTCAACACGTCTAACGAGAGGATTAGCTTCATCTATGTGAACACTGAAATATTCAGAAGGATCCATGAGACAAAAGGAGTCACGTGATCTTAACAAACGTACTCTAACCTCAACACCGTTCAACAAAAGTTTGTCTTGATTGAAAACGTCAGAATGAAGATGTACGATCATATAAACGGTTTTATCAGCCCCTAAGTACTGACGACGTTTCACAAGACCTTCGTTTGCATTGTCCACATCATCCATTTTACCTGCTGTATCGTCGACCCATAATACACTGGTCAAATGTGATTTTTTAGCCGCAGGCTCATAATTAAGTAATGTCTCGATATAAGCTCTGTACGCGTAAGCATTGTTCGGCGGTGATACGGGTTTCTGATTGAAAAATACGTCCACTTGGCTGAACATAGAGTGCAAAAAATTGTTCTATGGAGCAACTCCATTAACCATTTCGGGTATCACCTCTTTAGGGTAATCTTTTCGAAGCACACTACTGCGTAAGGTGATACGTAGATTTAACAGTGTATGAGGTAAGTCGAGGTAGTCGTCTCCAATTCCAGGAATCACAAATTCTATTTGTGAATCATCAGATAACGATGATATTGGTTTATATTGTACCCAGTTAGATCCTTCTATTGTCGTCTGTGTCGGTGGAATGTCAAACAGCGACAATTCAGATTTTAAGCACTCGCACGAATCTGTGCGTAAGAACGCCATTTTCATTTATCCAAAAATGTCTCTAGTACTACGATTAGTTTTCTTCTTTTTTCTATTATTCTGTGATCCTTTCTTCTTTCTACGACCACTACCACGTTTGATATACTTTTTTCTATTAGTAGTAGTCTTGCGTCTCCTCGGCTTTCTCGCCTTCTTCTTCCTCGCTGTACTAGCGCTACCTAAAGAATGGACCAATGCAAGATATTGTTTTCTCTTATATCCTGACCCCTCCATTAATTTGTCCAATTTTCCCTCAGCTTTTCTCTTAAGATTTTGACCTGACTCTTTCAGACGATTTCTGAAGGACTCTTTGATTGGCGTATTTTGAGTTGTGATGTCAGAAACGATATTCATGCCAGTACGTAAAGCCTCCTTTCATACAGCCTTAGCACCGCGGCTAAGAAACGGTAGAACCTTATAAAATAATCCAGCGAGAAAGTTACCAATACCACAATGACCTCTTTGGTGGGGGGAACCAATGAAAATTGGTCCCATACCTCGAGAGTACCCCCCACCCCCATATTGTGAGTTTAAACAAACCTCGTAGTAATCCATCTTACTGGATACGTTTCAAGTGTAATGTGACGGTTAACATCCCAAAATCAAATGGTATAGATTTACCGTGTTGATCTTTTATATCTATCTCTATAGTCTGTGGCAGAGTCACAGGCAGCTACTTGTGAGCGCTGCCTTGTTATTGTTGTCATTGCCGAGCGGACAGCGCACACGTTCGTATACGCACATATACATGATATGGGGTCGAGAAGGGGGTCATGAGCATTGGAGAGTCGCACAACCTAGAGCACGGCTGCGAGAACAGAGAGAGAGGGAAAGCGAGAAAGAGGGAGAGAGAGGGAGAGAGAGAGAGAGGGAGAGAGAGAGAGGGAGAGAGAGAGAGGGAGAGAGAGGGAGAGAGAGAGAGGGAGAGAGAGTAGGAGCGCGCGTCGGGAGAGGAGCGCGCGGAGTATGATAAACCACAGAGCGGGCGGTAAGTGAGAAAGTAGACTCGCGAGCCTAATTAGAATTGTAGGGGTGCGCAGGAGTAGATGTGGCGCGAGCATCGCAGAATGATTTGCGATCACCCATGATGATAGGAGGTTATGAGCAAAGGAAGATTGCGATGATCGCTTTCCTTTTCACCGTCCTTCGAGATAGTAACCAGGAAATCTAGAGAGTACTTAAGTAAATTAGTGCAAGTAATTCGAAGTCAGGGTAAGTGATAGAGTGTAGAAGGAATTATAGTTGTGGGGAAAGTAGGTGTGCGTAGTGAGGGTCGAGTTTGAGTTTCCTTTTTTATAGGTACCCTGATCATCCCACCGAGCAGATTTCGGGTAAATTAGTGGTTAGAGTATCCTTTGTGTTCCAGATTCAGCTACCCGGAGGAAAGGAGGAAGGCGTAACTCCTGGCCAATTACTATTATTCGAAATTCATGGAACAAATTATTATCGTTAAATAAACCAACACTCAATTCTACGTTGTAAGAGTTTCATTTGCGAGTGTGGTTGTGCGCGTGTTCTGTGTTGTCTGTTCTCTCCTTTCTTTTCTTGTGTATGTGCATATTTAGGTACAATTGGAGTCGGAGCATCAGCGAAGGTGATTGCGGCGAGAAGAGGGTGTTACTCATTCTGAACCCCCTTATCGAGAACGAGTCTCTCGTCGAGCCGAGGTAGTGATAGGGTGACGGCTAGGTCATCAGAAAGGTTTTGGCCAATATTAGCAAGTCACTGCGTCACAAGTCTGAAACGCGTTAAATAATAAAGGGATATACATAGGTGGAGAAAAACTTTTCAATTTAATGCCATTATAAGTGTAAACGTCCATATTCAAAGAAACGGTTCTCAATAATCGTGACTGCACAGCCCTGATCATATATGGTTCACAGATGTCATTGTAAAACATGAACATTGATTGTAATCCATTGTTTAAATTCGCAGGTAACATTAATGTCGCCACCGTATTTGATGTCAAATCCTAGAATTTTTTTTAGTTACCAGATAATCGCACGTGATGTTCAAGCTCTGAACAAGATGATGACTCACAAATGCGCTTTACTAAAATATAACTCCCTCGCTCAATTACAAAATTTAAATGCTGCTCCACACCTTCCAAATTATTAATTTCATCAATGAGGCTTTCTAAATTTTTAGCTCTGAACAAGATGATGACTCACAAATGCGCTTTACTGAAATATAACCCCCTCGCTCAATTACAAAATTTAAATGCTGCTCCACAGCTTCCAAATTATTAATTTCATCTATGAGGCTTTCTAAATTTTTATATACGCCTGGTCGTAAGTACAACTTTATTATAGTCGATGGCTCTGGTCTTAGTTCGTTACTCTCAAGAATTCTGCGGGATTTTCGAATGACAATGACTTCTCTATCCTCGAGCTCTGACGATATGTGTTGAAAAGTCAGGGGTATTTGAATTTCTGTGACGGCGACACACCATGAGCCTTGTAGATGTATTTGTTGCGGTAGCTGAGTAACGAAATGTGTCGTAGTATTATCCGGAAAATATTGCATACTACTGTTACTAGGTAACAAGATATAAAACTCATCCTTCATTGTAACTGTTTTATTTGACTAGAGTGAATCCAAGAATTGAATTTATCGGGATAACCTTTCCACTTGATGAAATATTTTTCTTTCCACCAGTTCCACTAGTTTTTAAAATTTTTTCCACCTCAAACACGTCACTGTTCAAATCTTTTAGAAAATAGACTGATGGTTCAAGTGATGAAGAAATGCGTGATATTTGGAACAGTTCCAAAGTCCAACCAGCCTCGTATCTTTTCGCAAAGACGTTCTTGGCTCGACTGATTCTCACCAAGTCACCAACATTGTGTTTAGGTTTTCTCAGTCGATCTTCTATCGTATGTATGATTCAAATTTTCTCGAGCAGTGGCAGCGTTGTACATGGTTACAGATGCAGGTTTCATCTTAGTCTCAGAATGTTTACTGTGGTCGTAGGCGTCGATAACTTTTTGTAGAATATCAACGTATCGCCGAGTATTTTTATGAGTGAGATACCACCATATTCGTTCTTTTATCGATCTCACAAGTCTTTCAGCTATTGCTGCCTTTGTATCCGGACTACGGACTACTTTAAATAGAAAATTCTTCTTCTTCAGAAACTCTTGCATTTCTTTTGCGATAAATCCTTTACCCTTGTCCGTTTGAAAGCATACAGGTACCCGATTGTCACTACGGGACGAGATTCTTTGGTAACGTTTTTAGATCATCATCATTGCTACTGTTCGCTCGTCAGGTGGTGTCTCACTCGCTAGCATGCGTGAAAATGCTTGTTCAGCAAGTTTACAATCGGCCTGACATCGGTTGGCGTTTGTATCGTTATAAGCGATGTCGTGTTTTCGACAAGCCTCATCCATTGGACTGATCCGAACATCGTCTCGCTTAAGTCTATTCGACAATTTTGTTCCTAGTCCGTAAAATTTGTGTCCTGGCACATGCTTTTCGAAAGGTAACATATCGATGAGTGCGTCCAGGGCTGTTTTTTCATTGTTCTTAGCATCGTTGAAGTCCTCTACAGTCTGAGCCCCTTGCTCATTTGAGCACATTTTTTAACAGTTTCAGGAGTAATTGTTTTGGACGGTGTCTTCTTTCTCTTTTTATTTTGTACAGGTGTTTCACCAATGGGATCGTTCTCGTTGAGCCTCTTGCTATTATTACTACTATTTGCGTCTACAAATTCACTAGCACTAACATTACTTGAACTTTTATTATTATTTAAGACAGGTTTATTTACTCCAGAGTTAACCAATAGAGGTGATGAGGTTGTGAGAGAAGCGTCGAGATGATGTAAAACGCAAGGATTCCCGATAAACTCTCTAGGCGCACCAGCTTGCTGAAGAGCAGTTCCTTGCTTATTTCACGTGACATTACCGCAAATTCTCAAGTGTTATAAAAAATTGCGGGCTTTGTTCTGAAACTTCGTTGGAACGCTTTCTATTATGCGTGCATCTACAGAAGTACATGGGGAATCCTCTATGATACTATCGTCGGAATTTTCTTCTTCTTCTCGTCCTTCTCCTCCTCCTCCTCCTCCTCAATTAGAAAGCGATGAAAAAGATAAATGGCAAAATGAAATGGACTTAGTAATACAAAAATTAAATGAATATGATACATGGGAATTAGTAGGCAGAAAGAAAAATAAAGAAATAATAGACACTAAATGTGTATTTACTAAAAAGTTAAACGGTAGATATAGAGCAAGGTTAGTAGCTAGAGCATTTAAACAAAAAAATTGTATTGAAGACATATATGCACCCGTTGCAACTAGTGAAACAATTAAATTTCTATTGTCATATTGTTGCCAAAATGGCTTCAAAATTGAATTAGTAGATATAGATTCAGCCTTTCTATGTGGTAGAGGACACTGCACTCTCCTACTCAGCGATCAGGATACCAACTTCGTGGGAGCAGATAAATTGTTTAAAAGTATGTTGCATCAGTCATCCGAGTATTTTCGTACAAACATTCTTGCCCTCGCTCGTTTCGTCACTGAATAGAGATGTAACCCTCCTGACGCACCTCACTTCGGGGGTATCTGGGAGGCTGCGGTAAAATCCATGATGTTTCACCTTAGGAGAATCGTAGGCGATCAAGTGCTGACATTCGTCGAATACAGCACTTTGCTCTGTAGAATCGAAGCATGTTTGAACTCTCGACCGCTGCAATCTCTGTCTGATGATCCGTCTGATCTTCAACCATTGACTCACGCCCATTTCTTAATCCATTTCGCAATTCATTTCTAGTGCCTAAAGGAGACCTTCCTACAGATAAATTGAGCCTGCGAAAAAGATGGGAATTGACGTCTCAAATGGTACAGCATTTCTGGCAGCGATGATCCACTGAGTATCTAACGTCTCTCAAGCTCTCAAGTCAGTGGCCATTGGGCCGCGTTGTTACGGTTCATCCCGGAGCTGTCGGATTGGTACGAGTCGCTACGGTCAAAACAGCTTCTTCGGTCCTGCAGAGGCTGATTTGGAAGCTCATCATTTTACAAGAGTCAAAAGATTAACCTTCTCCTCGTCCTATCCGTTTCTGTTACAGGTTCATTCATCCTCTAGACGAATGAAGGTGGGCGGGTTGTTTGAGAACTTAAGAATACCCGTCAATAGAACCAAAACAAAAGCTCAAGGTCGCGAGCATTACGGAGCCTGCCAATCACGAGGCGCGTTTTAGCGCCTAGAAATTCTTCGCTCACCCCTTGCTCTGGCTTTCCGACTTTCCTCGCCCACTTCTTCACGGGACAGCAGTGAACGCACATCATTTCATCATCACGAGAGAATTATTCCATCGATGAGAGAGAAAGAGAGAGAGAGACAGAGAGAAAGAGAGAGAGAGAAAGAGAGAGAGAGACTGGCCATTACTACGGAAGCTGGGGAACTACAAGACCTTCAAGAATACATTTGACAATTCATTGCAACAATCACTATTGATTTATTAACGTGAAGAATCAATAAAAAAATTAGTTGTAATTTAAATCTGACGATTCCTTTAGAACCTCATTCATCATTAAATAATACACAAGAAAGAAAAATAGTAATTCAAAATTTACTCTAATACTATATGAAAGCTGTTGAGCTGTGGTGGTAAATGAATGGAGAGATGTTTTTATTAGAAAATAATGAAAGAAACTTTATTGTAAAACTTATAACTACGGCGCATCCTTGCGCCACGCGCGAGGCAGCGTGACCAGCTGGCGATTTTGTGTCTCCCTTGCTCCTGAAGAACATCACGTCATGTACGTGTGGGTAAGAAGGATAAAAGATCGCCATCTGGTCACCCTGGCGCGAGGTGCTAATTATTCGGCTTACAGCGGCAGAGAGAGCGCAGCGCGTCACACACTGCTCCACGACTTACATCATACTCATGCACACACTAGGGAGGGGAGACTTCCATGTTTGCATCTACATATACTTGCGCGCTCTCGGTACAGTCGTGCGCTCACACATATTAATATACTTTCAGTGTTTACAATATAAATGCATAATATTCTCAACACGCCTCCTTACATATATATTGTAAACTTTTATTTATTACATTATCTTCAGTAATTTTCTGAACTTATCAAACTTATCTATACACAATGCTTTTGTCACAATATCCGCAACATTATCATTTGAATCGATTTTAATTATTACATTTTCTTTTTCCTTCACGCTTTCATGAACATAGTGATAATGTATTTCTATATGCTTCGAATTTTTTGTAAAGTTTCCATAATTCGCTATATTTATCGCGCCTGTATTATCTTGAAATATATTTACTGGCTGACTCAATTTCACATTAAAATTTTTCAATAACTCTAATATAAATTTTACTTAACTAACTGCCTCAGATAAGGCTACATATTCTGCATAAGTCAAAGCCTTTGTTACTGTGTTCTTTGTTTTCGAGATTTCCAATCAATTACATTTTCAAACACTTTAATAGCATATCCAGATATAGATTTTCTGTCAAAATTATCACTAGCCCAATCTGCGTCTACATAACAATCTATAATTTCGCAGTTTACATTTCTTTTATAGTTCATTTTTAAATCTTTGGTTAAATACAAGTATTTCAATATTCGTAACGTATATTTCCAGTGAGTCTGATTATAACGATTTTGATATCTACTCAGATAATTTACACTATAACTTATATCAGGCCTTGTACTTGAACTGATATATAATAATGCACCTATCAAATTTCTATATTTAATACTCGACTCGCATATTTCAGCCTTTTCAATTTTTAGATTTGATTCCATAGGAGTATTATATAACTTACTATTTTACAATTGATATTTATTGGCTAATGACTCTATATACTTAGTTTGATTTAGTTTCATATCACAATTTCGATAATCATACTCTATATTAATATCGAGGTATTCTTTAGTTTCTTCTAGATCTTTCATCTTAAATTTATCTGATAAGACTCTTTTTAAATTTTAAATTTTATTTTTATTTTTACTACAAATTAACAAATCATCGGCATATATTAATAAGTAAATTTGATCTATACCTTCACCTTGAGTATATAAACAATTAACTACATTTCTCCTTTTAAATTTTATCTTTGTTAGATATTCATCCAGTCATTTATCTCATGCTCTTGGACTTTCTTTCAGTCCGTACAATGCTTTACGTAATTTACAAATTTTGTTTGTTCCATCGCTATAACCTTTCGGTTGACCAACATATATTTCCGAGCTTACTTTTCCATTTAAAAGTGCGGTGACTACTTCCATCTGCTCTATGATTAAACTAAACTGACAACAAAAGGAAAACAAAATTTTTATATTTGTATTTTAGCAACTAGAGCATATATGTCGTCAATAACATCTGTGTATAAACCCATTTTACATCTAATACTTTTTCATTTGGTATTTTTTCAACTGATTCCCATGGTTCGTTTTCATTTAAACTTTTTATTTCTTTATCCATAGTTTTTATCCAATTCTCCCTATCATTAGTACTCATCGCCTACTCAAATGTATAAGGAGTATCTAACCTGCAGTAATTTACATAATATTATTTGAAACATTTTCTCGATACCGTATTGGGCTTTTTCTCTCGCGTGTAGATCTACGTGGGACATTCAATAGTTCTAGATTTTTCTTTTTTGCTACTTGTAATTACTGTTCATTATCCTCATCCGCGCTTTGAAAAACGCATCGCTTAAATCCTCATCACTATCATTTTGTTCTCCTCTACTTGACTCGAAAGTGGAAGAAGATGGAGATGAAAATTTTGGCTCTACTTCATCAAGTCCTATACATTTCACGTTTTTTTCTATTATATCTACTTGTCTAGCTACTATTATCTTGTTATTTAATAGAACTCTATAGGCTACCTCACTGTAACCTAATAGAATACCCATATCTGCCTTTCGATCCCATTTCGAAACTCTCTTCTGTTCCGGTTTCTTATCAAAAACCTTACTACCGTAAAGACGTAAATGTTCTACACTCGGTTTTCTTTTAAAGAAAATCTCAAAAGGTGTTTTTCTTTCTATCGTATTTGCTGACGTACGATTTTTCAAGTATGTCGCCGCAAATACTATTTCAGGCTAATATCTTTTGTGTACTTGTGCCTCTGTTAGTAAACAGAGCGTCATATCCATTATCGTTCTATTAAATCTTTCTGCGGTTCCGTGTACGTCATGTACATATGCTGGGCAGTTATTCAAAATAATACCTCTATCTTTTATGAATTTATAAAACCGATTATTTATGTATTCTTTTCCATTATCACATCTCAATATTTTTACACGTTTTCCCGTTAAGATTTCAGTTTCATTTATATATTTATCGATACAGTCAAAAACTTCATCTTTAGTTTTTATACAATAGACTCTTGCTATTTTGCTATAATCCTCTATAACAGAAACGAAATAATTTTCCCCGTTAAATCCAGTAGTTTTGAAGGGACCGCATACATCGGTATGAATAATCTCTAAAATATCTTTCGCTCTCGATCTATTACACAGGCTCACAAAAAAAAAGTTGTCTGTACTTTTGACCAGACCAACTTTTTCCTACGTATTTTTCGATGCTGAATCCCAATCTGCAGTCAAAATATAGCCTTCCGTAGCGTTTTTTTACGTTTTCCCAAACAAAAACCAAATTTTTACGGTTTTTTCAGGTTTTTTTTCAAATTAAAAAAAATAAAGAGAGATACGATCAAATTGAATCAAAATACATCGAAAACCATTGTTTGAATATTTTTTTCCCGAAATTTAAACCCTTCGTACGGCTTTGTAAAAGCTAACGGATCAGAAAAAGTCAAAAATCATTCTAAACTTAATAAAACACGTTTAAAATTAAATTCTACACCTTAGAAAAAGTAAATAGGAATTGCAAATATTACCTCAGGGGTTTTCGAGGTCGCTGATCACGAATTTGATGTCAGATTTATAAAATAATGCTCCCAGGGGGCGCTAGCGGCCAGCGATTGGGATAAATTAATCGACGTTTCTGAAAATCGCGTCGTAAGCCGAAGTTTCAGCCTTAACGATATGACATTTTAAATTCGTTTTCGTTTACGCGCGCGTTTTTCTTCGAATGGCCGATGTAGAGGGTTTCTGACACGTTTTCCTCCTTTTTGAGATTATTTCTCTTTTCATCATCCAGCAGTAATCTGCTAACATAATTATGCACCATCGTCCTTGAAATCTGCGTTCAAATTCTTTCAAGTCTTGGTGAGACCTTTTACCTTTGTAAACCAAAAGAATGGACAGAACCAAAAGATGAAAACGATTGCTACCTTTACTTAACAAAAGTAGAGGGTGTAACTAGAATTAAAAGAAAAGAAATATTTCATCCTACTATTGAAACCGTCGATTTTTCGGAAAAGGTATTTATAGAAGGCTTAGAAAATGAAGAGTCTTGAGATAGCTTTACTACAGCGTTAAATGGTCTAAATGTAGATGATAACTCAAAAGATCAGATTGATGAGGGAGAAATTGATTCGGGCGAAAGCATGTCAAATGAGGATTCACGCAATTCCAGTGAGAGTGAAAAAGATCATTCTTCAAACAGTGATGAAGCATATGTCCCCATCGGTAAAGAGCGAACTGTTGAAAAATTCGGTCAAGAAAATCTTAATGATTTATTTAGAAATAGCGGTCTATCTAAAGAATAATCCGGATTTATGGCTTCAGAATTCAAGAGAAGAAATATTTTAACAAAAGGTACTAAGGTCAGTGTGTATCGTAACCGAGAGAAAAACTTTCGTAAATATTTCAAGGAAGTTTCAAATCTAGTTTACTGCACAGATGTGAAAGGACTGATCAATGAATTAAAAGAAAATGTATACAAACCTGACAAATAGTGGCTATTCATTGATTCATCAAAGCGCAGCCTCAAGGCAGTACTTCTTCACATCACAAACAAGTACGCTCCTACTCAACTGTGCTGAATTCGTTTTAACGAAAATAAAATACGAAGAACACAAATGGCAAATATGTGGAGATTTGAAAATTCTATTTATGATACTTGGACAACAATCTGGATTCACAAAGTATCCATGTTATTTGTGTATGTTTGATAGCAGAGATAAAGCAAATCACTACAAAAAGAAAATTTTGCCATTTAGAGAATCGTTTGGGCTTGGAAAACAGAATATTAAAAATAAAGCACTCGTTGATCCGTCAAAAATTTTGATACCTCCTCTTCATATAAAGCTTGGATTGATAAAACGATTTGTCAAGGCCCTAGACAAAGTCGAACAATGCTTTGAATATCGGGGCAAAGTTTTCAATAAGAAATCAGATGCTAAATTTAGAGAAGGCATTTTTGATGGTCCTGAAATCCGTATTTTATTTAGAGATGAAAACTTTGACAAAACTATGAGTGATGTCGAGAAAACTGTATGGTCAAGTTTTAAAGAGGTATCAACAAAATTTTTGGGTAATACAAAAGACTTAAATTACATAGATATTGTGAAAAGAATGGTACATAATTTCGAAAAATTGGGCTGCTTAATGAACTTAAAACTTCATTTTCTTGATTCACATGTTGATCAATTTCCAGAAAATAACTGGGACTTCAGTGAAGAGAAAGAATTTGAACGCAAATTTCTGCCCGACGGGGCATAAATATGTTGGTAGATTACTGCTGGATGATGAAAAGAGAAATAATCTCAAAAAGGGGGAAAAACGTGTCAGAAACCCTCTAAATCGGTCATTCGAAGAAAAACGCGCGCGTAAACGAAAACGAATTTAAAATGTCATATCGTTAAGGCTGAAACTTCGGCTTACGACGCGATTTTCAGAAACGTCGATTAATTTATCCCAATCGCTGGCCGCTAGCGCCCCCTGGGAGCATTATTTTATAAATCTGACATCAAATTCGTGATCAGCGACCTCGAAAACCCCTGAGGTAGTATTTGCTATTCCTACTTACTTTTTCTAAGGTGTAGAATTTAATTTTTAACGTGTTTTATTAAGTTTAGAATGATTTTTGGCTTTTTCTGATCCGTTAGCTTTTTCAAAGCCGTACGAAGGGTTGAAATTTCGCGAAAAAAATATTCAAACAATGGTATTCGATGTATTTTGATCGGTAGAATTCAATTCTAAAGTCAATTTAATCGTATCTCTCTTTATTTTTTTTAATTTGAAAAAAAACCTGAAAAAACCGTAGATTGGGATTTAGCATCGAAAAATACGTAGGAAAAAGTTGGTCTGGTCAAAAGTACAGACAACTTTTTTTTGTGGGTCTGTGTAATTGTTCACGTAAAATTAGATGCTAATTCAAATCCAACGTCATCATATACGCCACGAGGGGCGCCACCAGTTTTATCATCGGTTAGAGCGGCCAGAGTCATCGACGCGTGGTTTCGAAATATGAGAGAGGGAGACAAACATATTTATGCTCAACAAAAAGTCCTCGAGAAACAAGTCGAAGCCGAAGAATTGAGAGTTAGAATACTAGAGGCATTGCATCCCTTACGTTATTCCACCGCTAATAACATATATCACCAAACTTTAGAGACAGATAATATTAACACACAACATCAAACAAACATGATAGGATAGTTCAATCTAACCATGCAAAATTTTGGACAGTCACTAGAAGCAAATAGTAAATCTAAACGGAACATCAAAAGAGACAAGAAACTAACGTAAAAAGTATCTCTAATAGTTTGGATGGACTATTTAACTTCGGAATTACAGACAAATGACTTACTAGGCATCATTGACAACACAATAAATCCACCATTAAATTCACAACTAGATGCTAACAAAAGACAGACAATAGTAAGAGACATAATCATAACCCAGTTAGACGAATATTACCATAAAAAGATTATTGACATTAATGAACCCAACCCAAATAAATACTAAATAAAATTAGAGACTCTAGAAGAGCAAAAGCTAATGTTACAGCTGCTTCGGTCAGGGCGCAACTGTATAATATCAAAATTAGAAGCAATGAAAAAGTAAATGATTTCTGTCATAGTTTCGACACAATAATTAGAGAATACGCGAGCTATGACGCAGGCGTGCCTCCGACCGAGGAGGAGAAACGTTCAGCTTTCTGTCAAGCTGTATCTATCAATTTCAGAGAGCTTAGATCAGCTTACATAGTTAGAAGACAAACTGACAACAGAGAGATAACAATAGAGGAAATAAAATGGTGCCTTTTTCAGATAGAAGCAGAAAATAGAATGCTAGAGGAAACAGCTAGAGGATCGAGAGCCAACCTAGCGCAGGCCGGGCGCTCGCCGGGAGAATCAGCGACACATAGTAGATGCTACCGCTGCAACAGAAACAGACACGTGTTTGTTGACTGTCCGTTGATCGAGCACGGACTATGGTTCTGCTCCGTGTGTCAAGGCGAAAAGGATCATGAAGGCACTGCCCCAAAAGAGGGGCAGGATCATCGAACAGGTCAGTTAATAGAAGCAATAATTAAAACACACAAAACACAAACACAAACACTAGAGGTAGAAGTAGAGGTAGAGGAAACTTTAACAGGGGTGGTGGTAGAGGAAACTTTAGAGGTAGAATATTCAAAAGAGGTGGCAAAAGAGGATCGAGAGAAGGATCCCAAGCTGCATTGCGCCAGGGAGCAAGAGCCTATGTTGCAGGTATGACAAACACTCAGATGAACACCCCCAATAAAATCACCTTTATCGTGGATTCCGGCGCGACAGACCACATTGTAACAAAGGGAATAATTTTGAGCAATTTTAAAAGATGTACAGGAAAAAGCATTAGAAGCGCGAATAAAAATAAATCAGCAAATATTAAAATAGATGGAAAAGGAGATCTGATTCTGAAATCACACATTCTGGATAATAAAACTCTTAGATTGATAAATGTTATCGCAGCCAAAGATATCTCTGATAACCTCATTTCTCTTAGACGCTTTGTAGATGCGGGACGAGGAATTTATCTAGATGAAGTAAACTTAAGTATATTTGACAAAGAAACGGGAATCGAGTTTATATCAAGCAAGTATGAAAAACCCAATTCGCTAATTACCCTAGATGCGGAAGAACAAAAAGACAATTATGAGAACAGTTTAAAGAGAAATAAATATGGATGTACTGCCAGGTTAGTTACGCTGGATGAGTTTTTGCAGCAATCACAGACGGATGATGTGTATGTGGAGTCATACAAGTCGAAACATAGAAATTTAGAAGTTGCAGAAATACAACCGCCTGCGATTGGGAAGGAGAAAGTGGAAAAACTCGTTCAAATAAAAGAAAATAATATAGAACCCCAAACAACCAGTGATTTCGATTTAGATGAAATTATTTTAAATAGGAAAATACATGACTTAGACGACTTTAATAATAGAGAGTCCCCAGAAATAGCAAATCACTTAGAAAAAATCACAGATAACAAAGGATAAATTAGACCAAGGCATGTTATAGCATATAAAACTGGGACATGCCTCCTTAAATTATCTCAAAAAATTGCAAAAATCTGAAGAAAAATTGAAAGATGTTAAATTCGACAAATCGATATTAGATTGCGAGGTGTGTATCTTGTCAAAAATGGAAAAACAACCTCTCTCAGAAAACAGAACTAGAGCCACTAGACCTTTAGAGACAATACACACTGACACAATGGGACCGATAAAACCAGCTTCGTTTCCCGGAAAAAATAAATTCGTAATTGTGTTCTTAGACGATTACACCAGATTTGCAAAAGCATATTTGGTTAAACAAAAACGAAGAAGGTGATTGTCTAGAAAAATTTCTTATAACAATGAGAAATCTTATTGGGAAAGATGAAAACGTCTGCTACTTTAGAGCAAACAATGGAACAGAGTTCATAGGAGGAAAGTTCTTAGAGGTAGTGAAAAGAGACAACATAGAGTACAATCTAGCACCTCCTCATACACCTGAACTCAATGGCACAGCAGAAAGATTCAACAAAACCATACAGAATAAAATTAGAGGACTAATGATTGATTCTGGCCTTCCGGAGAGTATGTGGATATTAGCATTAGAAGCTGCTGTCCATACATATAACAGGACACCACATAAGTCGCTCAACTTCGAAACGCCACTAATCATTCCTGTTAGAATTGTTCGAAGGAACTGCTCGTGTCTTGATTCAGCTCCGTGCCGATTTCGATAGAGTAGTAGTAGGTGTGGATTTACTTTATGTGTGTAGGCTCCTTAGAATGAGAAGAGTGCCGTCTTCAAGGCCATTTGTGTTTTGAGAGTGCTGTGTTCTTTCATAGTGCATACTGTGCAAACTTAAGCACAATTCAGTTTATATTCAATTTCTCTCGTTTCTGTTGGTGACAGGTAATGTAAACAAACAAGTTTCTCTCTCGCTCCAATGTGTTTCATAATTCACAACAAGGTAAGCTGTTAGTACTTAGTGTTTGATTGTTTTCTTCTACTATCATTTATTAGACTACGAAATCGATTTATATTTTATGTGAATTTTTAAAAATATTTCAATTCTTCTTTCTTGATTTGTAGTCTCCATTTAGCCTTCCTAGGCTAGGGGATTGCTTATAACGCATGTCCGGCAATACGCGTTCGAAAGCCAAAAGTGGGAATAATACTAAGCTTACCCCGACGGATAAAAATAACGTGCAATTAATGAATACTCCTGCCAAAAAGTTAGATTTTACTTCCAACTCGCCACTAGCGGATCTACATTCCCCGGCTGATTTTTTAGGGTCTTCACGTAGCTCGGCTCATTTGACTTTGCCTCTATCGTCCGGTGAAATTCGTGACTGGAGAAGCAAATTACTTCAGCATGATAGAGCATTTAAT
>JAWWEQ010030870.1:0-22684 GCA_035583055.1 Torymus tubicola
AGCGGTATTTATTACCAACCATTGATTAAACGGTTGGCCAAACCTTTGCGATTTGGCGAACGGATGGCAAACGGTTGGTATTCATTTCTACCAGGGTAGTACGATTCTATTATAGAAAAGCCAAATTTTCAAACAGGTTTCGTAACATTCTCTTTATTTTAAAGATTTCTTAAACACTTCTAAAGTCTTGGAAGTCTCTAACAAATCTTTTTCATAAGTTGTATAAAACATTAAAAAAAAATTAAATTATTCCACACGATTTTGTTAACTTGAAGACGTGTCTCAAAGAAAAAAACAAAAACTATACTTCTATGACACCCAATTTTTTTTTTGGAATTTCACCACACGCATATATTACTATATTTCTAAAATTTCTCACACCTATCCAAAACGATAAGTCCCATATTTATTGGTCGTACCAAAAATTTTCACCGCGAACTCTCTCTGCGGAAAATTCCGTATCTATCCAATACTTCACACCTTTATCACGCGCGCACTAAACAACTTCTAACTCCCTACCTAAATTCTCCCCTGCCTCTCTCCTCCTACCTCGTGTTGTCTCGCACCTTCCTGTGCACCTTTCACGGCTCATATCGCGCGCGTACGCGCCTTCCAAAAAAGACCAACCAAACTCACTCGCGCACACGCGCACAAGAGAGAAGGACGGAAAAACGAAAACTAACGGCGGTGTCCGCTAATCTGCGCGCCGGGAGCAATATTTCGCGGCGGCGCCATAAATTAGGTGCGCGCGCGGAAGCTTTCTCCCGTCGCTTTATCAAAGTCCGCGGCGGACGCGCTGCGCGAACTTCGCGACTCGAACTCTCTCTCTCTCTCGACGCGTATGTGTGTGTGTGTGGTGTGGGTGTGTATGTTTATGGGTGTAGAGGTTGTAAATTTTTGGGCTGTCGCAAGCGCGCGCGTGCTTCCTTCGAGTTTCCTCCGTACTGAGATTTTTCGTCGTTTTGAGACGCGTATCTTCGTTAATCCTTTTAGTTGTTATTTTTATATTTTTAAATTTCCTTTGAATAGTTTAGATGATTGAGAAGAAAGTATTTTAAGAAATATAAGATGGGGAATTCAAATTTGTAACGCTCAATAAACGGGGATTAGAAAAAGTAGAAGAAAAATACGATGGTTTGGTTTTTCAATAACGAATGTTATATTTTTTTGTTTGAATGGAATGACTATTATTGAAAAAATATTTTTCATTTCTATTTTTCCGTTGAAAAATAGTTTTTTTTCCATACTAGGGGAAGAAGTTCCAACATGGTTGTACCATCCAAGTTTTCTTTTTGTAAAACTCTATTTATGATTGAAATACTTCGATAAAAATAAAAAGTATTTTTGTTGTATTGCAAAAATAGAAGTAAAAATCTACTAATTTGTTTTAAATTGAACAAGCAATTTGATTTGTTTACATTAGTGAATGAAGTTCTTTGGGTTAACTAAACCATTAATGAGATTTTCTCGCATTTCTAAAATCGAATTTTAAAATATCTGTATTATTGTATGTTGAATTAAAGGTTATAAATTGTGAAAATGGGTTTCTTTTTAAGTTATTTGGTTTACATGAGAAATTCCACAGAAAATTTAAACTAAGAGGGTAGCCTAAATTGAAAAAAAAATATTTTTGAAGACACACCTCTGTAGTAAATTTTGTCTTGGCGTTAAAATCATACACTGAAGTACAGGAGAGAAAATTAGTAATGTTACTCGAATTCATAATCACAGATATGAATATTATTTTTGATTATTAAAATGAAACGGAAAATTGCGGAATCGTATATAGTTGCCTGATGTATTCCTGATAATGTCGGTACCGCTCATAGCAAGAAAAACTGCTGAATTAACAAAATTTACGCTTTTGACTGCGCAAGGTTCATTGCAGTTGAACTTTACGAAATTCACACTTTAATGGGTTTATAAATCAGTGGGAACAGTTTCTGGGAAATAGCTAGCTATTATATTGTATACTTTGGCTGTATTTTACTCGGTTTTCATGAAACCGTGCTCTACAGATAAATTGTACAAATTATTTTTACTGGCTATCATAAAGTTTTCATAATCGTAAAATCAAAAGAATATATTTTAATGCGGTTTCATAATTATGAATTTTCAGAGCAAAACGAAATGCATTCGGTATAAAATTGATTAATTAACTAACTACCATGTTTGTGCAAATTCCAGCCGAAAAACATCGAAACTAATAAATAATCCAACGCGATCAAACAAGACGCGTCCCGAACGTCAAACCGGGAAATTCTCCCCTTAGACGAAATTCCACCTCACCTCAACGAATCAAAACACGTGTCGCCTCTAACTATCTGTCTCTCTCGTTCCCTCGACGCAACTCTCTCTCTCTCTCTCTCTCTCTCTCTCTGTTTCTCTCTCCCGCCCCGATGTTAATTCCCTAGATCAACAAAAACAGTCCAAAAAGCAAGCACATCCCTTCCTCTCTCTCTCTCACTCGCTCCCACACTCGTGCGCTCGCGCATTCTTATTTCAAACACGGGCGAATCTACATTTCGTAGAGCTCGTGCGCGCGCTTGACTTTCGCGCCTGTGCAAACACGCTACCACCACCGGTGCTGCTGCTGTCGTGTGCGGCGAGGGAAACTCGTCGCGGATGAAAATTCGGGTGTGTACACGATGACGCATGGCGGTAGTCGTCGTGGTGGCTGCTTCATCCGTAATAAGGACGAGAGGGAGAGAGAGAGAGGGGGAATCCTGCGAGAAGGGAGGAATTCAATTTGCGGAGGAGAGTTGCAGAGGGAGGATGAAAAGGTCAGTTGAAAATTTTTGAATACGAAAAGTTTTGGAGTGCAAGGTGAAGAGAGAAAGTATGAGTTTTTTGGAAAATGGTAAAATGGATACCGTCAGCAGTGACGGGGAAAATAGTTCATGCCGTTATGGAGTTACGGTGAACTTAGTAAACAAAGTTGATGAGGAAGTAGATATAGTCCACACTTAGTCAGACATTATATTTCAATATAGCCGTATATAAGTAGTTTTCGAGATACTTTTGCGAGAGAGTTGAAGATTTTTGAATAATAAATTTTTCGAACCGAAGATAATCCCTTTTTAAGTTTCGGCTTTTTATCAAAATTCATTTTAAGAGTTTAATCGCTAACTAGAATATCATTAAAGTTTCTTAATTAAGAGTTTCTGGCACTTTAAGACATTGAATTTATAAGTTTTGCAATAATTCGCAAACGTCAGTGTAATAAAGCTACGCTTTAATATCTTTGGCGAAGTATTTGTTTTTCAATAAAGATTTAACAGAGAGTAGTTTTGACTAATTTGATAGATTGTCGAAAATTGGCGTTTCGCTCGTCGTTTAAAGTTGTAAATCAGTAGTTAACAAAAACACTCCAAGAAAGTTTTTAAACAATAATTACACTTCCACTTGTATAGGCAACTCTCTTCAACGCCATTTTTTTCGTCACACCTAACCTATATATATATATAAATAAACCAAAAGATTTTCACACATTAAAATATAGTCTCCATTACAATTCTTAGCAGTAACAATTAGTAAAACTACTATCACAGCACCCAAAAAACCCTTCGTAATCCCTTTCATCATTCCACACAATCCCCCGTACACCCGTCAATCTCCAATACCTATACCACCGTTCGTGTTCCTTGACCCTCACCATCGTCGCACATCCGCACCATATATATAACCTAATCCCATGGCCAAGAATCTATCGCCAGCGTCGTGCGTTTATATCCGCAGCAACGGCTCATCAATCCGTCCGATGAATCGAAGCGAAAGTGGAGTGTATAGGCTCGTTTCATTTACAATCCCCTTAGTACTACATATATACCAACACGACGAGCCGATAACGCACGCGTCGTGTGTATATCGCCTGCACATCGTCGTTTGTTTCGTGGCCGTCGACATTAGACGACGACGAAGTGGAGGAAGAGGAGGAGGAGACGAATGGATCAGTGATACGTGATTTCATTAGCTGAAGTGCTCGGCCTGACTGGGTTCTCGATGCAGCGGAAATCATCGACTACTGGAGAGAGAGAGAGCTGACTGATGTCGTGGATTGCGGAACGCTGTGAATGCGTATATAGTCCATGTGTGTGTGTGTGTGTGTGATCGATAAGGGATTTTGAGGTTCGAAGGTCTCGGAAGTATCGGGAGGATTAAGAGGATGTGTATTGATTCTTTTTTTTTAGTAAGGTACATTTGACCTACTTTGTAATGAATTAACTGCGAGCTTCCATATAATAAGAACAACAACAATGGTACAGTTAATATCGTATACGTTAACTGATAGAAGAGCTATTCGCAACAACATCGAGGGATTACAGAAGACAAATTATATCCACAGAGCAACAATAAGAGGTGCTAAAGTCCACGCGACTACGATCAAAGCACCATTAATCCTGGATTAACCAGTGCGCACCTTTCTCTCTCTACTTCACCCCAGCTGTGTTTTATCCCTTTACACACCCGATCTCTGACGAAAAAGGGGTCGCAACGGGTTTTTAATTGCAACGTCAACTTTCTAATTAGCTCGACTTTACATCCAAAGCCCACCCACCCACCCACCTCGTCCCCCCACCCTCTTCTTCTCTATCCAATATCGGGTTTTGTGCGCCGCGCGAGGCCTTTGCCAATGACTTTCAATCTCGGTTCTCTTATTTCCTCTGCGCGTATATATACCACGTTGCTGCTGCTGCTGCTGCTAGCTCTGTTGTTTCCCGTCGTGGTATTACGCGCGAGGGAGTGGGACCACCCCGTCGTGATTGATTGCAATTAATGTACCGCGTAACGAAGTTCGCCTTCGTGCGGGAAAGAAGAGAAAGAGAGAGAGAGGAAAGAAGAAACGCGCAGGAGGTAGGTAAAAATAAAAAAAAAGACGCGAGGGACGACGATCACGTTGACACTTTTGTTTTCTCTGGCTTTTTAATTAAAATGCAGCGCGCGCGGCTACTGCTGTTGCTGCTGCTGGTACGTGCGCGACGCGGCTATTGATTGTTGTATTAAAGTATCGGGTGGACTGCGGGGGTTTACAATTTCCCAGGGTATATAAATGAGGAAGGAAGTCCTTTCTTTGAAAAGTGTGCTAGAAACATGCGCGCGGGTTGCTGCGCGTCTATATTTAAAGTTCGTTATTTATACATAGGAACGAAGAAATGGCGCGGCCGTTGTGCGCATTATATTGATATATTATATTTATTTTATGTTGAAAAGTATAATCAGATTAGTATGTCCATGTGAGTTCTACTTATTTACGTATGCTTTAAATATATCGAGGTTAATGATATATTTTTACCTTTTGTTACATTATAGTTATATTGAAATATACGAATATTAATATAATTAAGTATATTTAACCGATTGAAATAATATGAATTTAATGAATACAGAGTGGCGCTTTTTGCAAAAGTGATATTAAATTGAATTTATCGAGCGGTAATGCAGTGTAGAGAGAGAGAGAGAGAGGAGTTGATAATACAAATGCGGAAAATTAGTATTAATGCGCGTATCTGAGAGCCATATACTTGCAGTGAATTTACCTAAAATAATGGAGTACCCCAAAGTGTTATTCCAAACAAATTTTCGTTAACATTTTGTAATAATATTTGTTGAAATAGTAGTTGATACTTTTTTCAGCATCTGCTTAATTATATATTCTATATCGATGAAATAAAAATCATAAGACGCCAGTGGATCGTTCGATGCAATTACAAACACGCAACTACGTCGGGTTCCATTGTAACAACTTAAAATCGCATGTATATCTACATGTGGCAGAGAACGGGACCGTTGGATTACGTGGAATCCACCACTTCACGGCCGGTATTTGCTCCTTTCTTCGGTGTCCCTCGTGCTCGTAGCTTCTCTTTCCTCCCTTCTCTCTCTTTCTTTCTCTCCCACTCACGTGAACGCGCGTTTGAGGGAATACAGCAATTTCCTAGGAAATTTCGTAGCTCTCTTTCTCTCTCGCTCGTACTCGGTGGAAAACCTTTTTCTCAATCCTCGAAAGCCGTGGCTTAACTTTCAAATCACTGCTTTGGTCTTAAGAGGTGAGCTGCTCTGCTCTTTTCTGCGTTGCTTTTTCGACCGAGAAGTGAGATTCGGGGGCTGGGGAGAGTAAAAAAAGAAAGAGGAGAAAATATTCGTTTTACTTTCTTTATCGGGGCAATTATTTTTTATGGTCTCACTGTAGTGTTGTCGGGAGATGCGTTTTAATTGTTCCGAAAATTCAAGTTACTGGTTGACTTTCGACTTCGCAATAGATATCTGCTTTAAATTCATAGTCGGAAGATTTAGAGATTTCGGGTACTTAACGTCTAGTGGAAAATGATTCAAAAGTTAGATTAAAAGTTATTTAACTAGAAATGATGGAGGAGTAATTTCAGCGCGCTCTGATTATGATATTAGATGTTTAATTTTCTGATATCATTTTATGAAGTTTCAAGGAAGTGGAAGAAGTTTATCTGTATAAGGAAATTTCGGCGAGAATCGTAAAAGTGCATCTAAGAAATTCTTTAAGTATAATAGTATGCATTTGATGAAACTTGATTTAATATTAAAGTGGAAAGGTTAATAAATTTGGTTAAGTATTAAAGAGGAAATGTTAATAAAAAATAATTGAATTAATGTAAAAATAAACCTCGCGTATCTAAATCATCTCAACTCTTTTCTCTATTACTAATTCAATATTTCCTATAACAACCCCACTCACAATTATAATCTACATTTGATCATCAATTTTCCATCTCTCATTCTTCTAAACCCGTGAACTTCTATAATTGAATACCGGTGATATTTTAATGGGAAAATTTTCAGCGGCTCTTGGCCCCTCTACATCCCCCCTTACCCCCTCCCTACGTATCCATCAAAATACTGGTCGACTATATACGCTATTATCCCGCGCTTTAATAATGACTCTAATGACTTTTGGAAGAGCCACAGGAATAAAGTTGAAACTTCCGACAATTAGCCAACTTTTAATATAATTTCCATTAGAAGCCCGAAGTTTATGCCAGCGGCTTTTTCCTCGACGCTGCTTTCATGCGTTTGCCTCGCACCGCCTCGTCGCAATCTATATATAGCACGACGAAAAAGTCACGAGACAGCCGCTTTGAAATTCAGACTAGCGGTCGTGCCATTTGTTTCTCCTGTGAGCTGTGATGACGAAAGTGAGAGAGGAAAAATCGCGAAAAGAATCGTGACTATCCGATAGAGTATAATACGTTATAGCGAAATCCTCGATACCCTATCATTATTTACTATAAAAATATTTATTTACATATTCCCCCACACTTATTTATTATTACTCGCCAGTAGAACAAACCTCCGTTCTCTCAGACACACTTGAACCCCTTCTTCTCCTATATCTCGTAGCATATACGATGAAAAATTTCATAACCCTAGACACTTCACAAAACGACACTATATACCCTCGTTCGGCAACCGCACCACATCTCTCCCTCTTCTTTGAAAAAACGACAACGACGTGTGTGTGTGTGCACGCGTGCGCGTCGAAAATTCAAATTCGAGACTCGCAGAAGTCCAGCCGCAGACTCATCGGGGATTCGGCGGGCGCTGGGTAAACCTCGCTTACGTATTCTCCCAGCCCCCCCGCACTTCGCCTCGTCTGTTTTCACGACGTCGTCGTCGACGCCGCCGTCGTGGCTGTGTTTATTCTGCGCGTCTCGTCGCGAATTGTTGTCTCTCTCGCTCTTCGTGTTGGAGAAGAAAGATGCGCGGTTGCCAGGTTGCGTGCGATTTTTCTCTCGTATATATACCTATACGCGAGATGCTTTCCATATTGGCGAGCGTGTGCATTCTTATGTGTGATCGTAATGTCGTCTTGGTTGTTGTATACGTATATAGAAAGTGGTAGATAGGTTATAACTACTTTGTTGTAAAACGTAATATTTTTAAAAAGTAATTTAGGTTTGAGAGATACAATCGAGATAAAATTTAATACGTGATTTACACTAGGCAAGTGTATTACAATTATTGATAGGTAGTTAATTTGCCATATATACCGTTAAATATATATATATATACACGCATATGGTAAAAGCCAATTACCTTAATTATTCATAAATTTAATACTCGTGATCGAACCAAAACAACAACGTTTAATTAGACTTATAATGTATTTATCCGGGAGTAATTTCAAACTACTATATATATATATATACCCAAAGCCGTCCTTCGCTGCAATTATTAACAAGTTAGTATGATTTCATTTAATTATCGCTCGTCTCCTCCATTTGAAATAGAATGCGTCCAATTATCCCACGACCGTCTAATTATCCACGAACTAACAGTTTAACCCCCGTCGTCATCTATACACCAAGCTTGTAAACTCTACTCGCAAATAACCCTGCTCGCGTACCAACGAAACCCCTAGCATTATTTCATTCTTTCGCCTTTTACTCTAAATTCGCATCTAATACCTCATAAATACCACCTCCGAAGAAAAACCTCCCTTAAAAAAAGCAAAAAAAAAACGTCGTCCCACCCCTTGCACGGAAGCTATCTCTTCGAAATGCATCGCCTCCATATTTCAGACGTGAACTCGCCCCTCTGCACGTATATGTGTGCACCTTCCTCTCTCTCTCTCTCTCTACGCGAAATCTTTTTCCGAAAAACTCTGGAAGAGGCGAAACATTTTTGAATTATGGTCGACGCGGCCGCTCGGATGGAAATTCGACAAGCTCGCTTCTCTCTCTCTCTCTTGTGCCGAACGGAATTTATTATTCAACCGGCCTCCGGCGGCGCCAGCTAACGATCGTCGAACACGAAAGAAGCCTTCGTGGTAATCAGGCCGAGAGAGAGAGAGAGAGAGAGAGAGAGAGAGAGAGAGAGAGAGAGTCGGAGTAAGATCGCTTTATGGCCCGGAACCGAGCGATAAAGTGGCGCTGATAGGCGGCCCTAATACGGGCTTGTGCCATCGATCACTACCATGGATGCAAAGTGAATCCGCGAGGAGAAGAAGAAGAAGCGACGCGTGCGCGTTCTCTCTCTATCGCACGAGCGTGTATAACGCGCAAGAGGCTTTATAAGCGAATAAATATGTTCGGCTCGATTTATATTAGCGCGAGGAGAGGAGGAGAAGAAGCTTCGTAAATCTTCGCTGGGTATAAGGATAGAACGGTTGCAAGCTAGAGAGAGGAGGGTATATTACCTGCACGACACACGACGCTGTGTAGAGAGCGATTTCTAGTTTGCTCAAGCGACTTATTTATGGTCTTTGTCTTCGTTCCCCCCGCAACGCTTGCCTTATACTGTATATATATGTATAACGCGCAGATTGGCGATTTTACAGTAGAGCTTTGCCTTTATATTTACCAAGAGGACGTGTCTTGGGATGGAATTATGAATTGCAAATGTTAAGGGTTTTCTTCCTCGACCTGCAGAGGGTATATTATTTGCGCGTATAAGATATGCAATTTCACGGTTGTGAACGTGAGATTAAGAGCCTGGTATTATTTTGTGCAATAAAAGTTAAGTGTGTTTCGTAGAAGTATAGTACAGTGGTTACATTTTTTATCAATATTCGTGTCTTAACTTTACACGTGAGTTTGTATATGTAACCCTGTAATGCGCATAATCTGTAACACAGGTTTTACATAGTGCAGCTCGCTGAGTTACAAAATTTTCATGCAAAATTTCCCACTGAGCCGGTCTACCCAAGCGTGTGCGTTCCCTATCCCCTCTCTTAAACGTAGGAAAAGTTGTGTCTACCCCTTGTTCTCTATCTCTTTCCCCTCGCGTAGATATACTCTTTGGCCGGTATATATCAAACTTTATTACCCACCATTAATCGCCGCTATATAATATGAAAGTCAAAACGTAGTTTAGCACAAGTCGCGCGAGCGCCAGTCTCTTCCACATTTTACAATTTTCAAACGTATAATTCCTCATCCCTATATCAAGATGGTCCATTAAAAATGTCGCTTCTCCGTCCCTCTAACGTTCACATAACCTCTGATTCTTTTCGTATATATTTATTTTTACATACACGAGAGTATATAGAAAATTGGCGAAGACAAGATATTGCATACACACACCGAGAATTTAATACTACGCTGCTGTATATATACGTAGGGTGTGTATATGTATAAACAGATATATGAAATTATTGAGAGGCTCTCGTTGCGCCTGGATTAATGGACGTGTCAACAATTGAGTTAATTTTATGTGCAGCCGATGAATATATATATATATACATACACACACACACACACATATACATATATGTATGTGTATATGTATGTATACGCGTTGGCTGAGTGGTAATGACAGGGCTTGCCTCGTTCTCGGCCGCGCAAAATTGAAATTGAATCAGAAACGAAATTGGCATGCGCGAGCGCGCGTGATTGAAGGACAGCGAAAAGTAATCAAGTGTATATATACAATATTATATATACCGACACACGCGGGGGCTCGTCTCTGTATATATACGAGGTTCGTTAAAATTAGCTTGATAATTTCGGTTAATGAAGACTTCGTGAAGTGCGCGGCAACGACGATATAAAGGCGTTGATAATGGCGGGTCGTTTTGATCGATTCAATTTTATATGAATAGACGGATATTTTCATGGGGATTGTGGTAATACCATTTCACGCACTTTGTATTATTTTAATAGGTAAAATTTATATTTGTGTATCAGTCTTGGTTTAAGCAATTAAATTTTTCAATAAATATACTACCTTTCAACAACTCTCGTGGCCATATTTTTCCACAAATCATCAATACACCCGAACACGAAAATTAGAAACACCACAGTTTAATCAGTATCCCTCTCCGAAAATCAAACAAACCCTTATACGAGCCTTCCATTTTCCCTTTACCAATCAGCAAACCTTTTCTTTCCCCCCTATACATGCGCCTAACACTCATTGTCGTTGTCGGCGAAATCTGAGTATCGATTGACAACGCGCCTGGGATATCCGATTCCCCTGTCGTTCGCCACTTAATTAGCGGATTTTCTCGTATTTCCGAAAATAAGGGCCGCAAGTCCCTCGTTTCAATTATGCCTCAAGCACTTCATTAAGTCTTCGATAGGGAGCTACACACACATATATATATATATATATACCCTTCGGTTCTCTGTATTGGCTGAGTATCGAATTCGCTGTGCTATGCTATTCTTCGCAGGGAGGCGAAAGAAAAGACTATTTAGTTATCACCCTTACGTGTGTGTCTGTGCTTTATACCGTCGTTGACTAATATCCGACCTCAAAAACAGTGCCCTAAATAAATCCAAGATACCTAACTCACCGTCCTGGAAAATTTCCGCCGTCCTCTCCATAAAATACGTCACTTTCTCGCGCGCGTTTTCTCAAATTTTCAACCGACCGATTCAGCGCTCCTCTTCCCTCTACTCACACATACACACACACAACCGCACACGTCTACCCGAATCTCTTCGCTTTCCTGTTTTTCCCTCATCCCCCCGTTCCCCGTGCAAAGTCCGAGAGCGTCGCCGTCGTCGAAAACTTCTTGGCGGGCACTCAGCTCACGTCCTGTCCTCTCTCTCTCTCCCTCTCTTCTCTTCTTTCACTCCTCTCTCCGCCTCTCTTTCTCTCTCTCTTTCTCGCGGACCACAATTATTTTCGGCTTAGAATCCGAGATCTTTTCTCACGTCCGGGATTGCGGACGTCGGGATTATACTTTCTTTTCTCTCGCGCGCGCTCTCGAAAATCCTTATCCGAGAGAGAGAGAGAGAGAGGAGGAAGCTTCATTCGGAATGCCAGTAACGTGCGCGAAGAGGGGAAGAGGTATTAGAAGTTTCGCGGCCTCGCACGATAAATGATTTCTAAACATTAGAGCTACCGCGCGTACCACATACGCCCACCATCGTCGTCGTCTTCGTCTTATCCGATCTGGAAGAGGATTTTGCTCTGCGTGGTTACGGGGAAGGGTTGAATTAAAGTTGGCGCGGACGAGGTATATTCTTTCATTCTTTTATCTCGACGTTTCTTTTTTTTTTTTGGATCTGTATCGCGATTTTTATCTGTCTTATTGAACTCACCGTCGCTGTATTTTACGGTTCTTTCTTTTGCAGCTATGTGTATATATAGATGCATGGAACGGTGTGAACGGAATTCGAAATTGTAAAATCAAGCTTTTCAAATATCTCGCTTTATAGCGTCTCGAAAATTAAATGAAATATCAGAGTTATACGAGTATATACAGTAGATTGTGGCAAATATTCTGTAAAAGCGTTTGGATTGCTGTAACAATAGCGAAGAGAAAATCTGTGTCAAATACATAAAAGCTTGGCGTACGATTCATCAATTATAACACACACACACACAGTCCTTCATCAGTAGATTAACAAATTACGCGTTTTATTAACAGACTAAACTAGAGCACTCCATAAAATCGACACAGACCAAATTCGACTCTCTCTCTTCATTGAAAACGCGATCAGTCAACTCACTAGCCCTCAAAACCAATAACTCACACGTGAAAAAAAAAAAGAGTTCCCTCATTCCCAACCCATCCGTGAATTCGTTCATCATAAAGTTTCTCATTAAAATCACGCCCGGTCGGTCGTATTTCTTTTTTTTGCCCTCTCCCCCTTCAAAAATTTAACGCCCCTTCCCCACTGCCATGCACGGCCAAGAAAATCGCTGAAATACGCGTCTCCTCTTTCTCCCCCTCCTCTCTCGTATGTCGCGAACGTTTTCATTCCGGGGTTCGGAATATCGAACGCGCGTGTGCGCGTATAATAACGAATGTGGCTCGTTCGTCACGCGGATATACGCGCGGCAAATTTTTCGCCGATGCGTGCAAGCGTTCCAAGCGCGCGCTGGTGTCTGACACGTGACGCGCGGCGCGTGTATATGTAACGAGCATCACGAAGCGTGGAAAGGTGGTCTTCCGGTTTCGCGAATCGGACGCGACGCCGTTTTTTTTTTTTTTTTGGAAGCTGTGAAAGAGACGAGGAGAGTGATAAAGTGATAATTTTCGAAGAAAAAATCGGTTGGCTATGTTTGCGATGATGGTGATATTGCGAAATGTGAATATATTACTTTACCGTTGTATTGGATAGTCAACAGGGTTAAATAAAGATGTTTTGTTTACCTGAAACATAAAGAGAATTACCTATTTAAATGTTTATTTGCAATATTTTTGAGCAGTCAATCATTATTTATTGATATGATTATATATATTTGCTCAAAATTTCACGGTTTGGCACGTGAAATTCTATTTTACGCATTGCTGTGTGCGCATAAAATATAATTTATTGTGCATAACTGTTTCATAATTGTCTTTATTGTCACGACGGCATTTAATTTAATTTTATACACAGAAATAGATGCACTTGTAACTATGTAATTTTATGTGCATGAAATTGAATTTAACGCACTGTCTGCAAATATTATTTCCTACTATTTTGATCACTTTGATAAACACAAACTGGAAGTTTGTTTTTTTTTTTGCAAAAAGTCATTTTAACAAAAGGATATACAAACAATAACGTTTCTCGATCTGACAATCAGCAAATATTTTCGCTCGCGAACGTTAAATTAGAAATTCCCCGCGTATATTCATGACTACTTGAAAAAAGCAACGCGAAACAACGGCATTCAACTGTTTCTCTCTCTCTCTCTCTCCTGTGTTTTTCTCTTCCTCTCTCCTTCTCTCTCCAACGTCATTTCGAAACAAAAGAACTATTAAAAGAAAGAACGAAACGTACAGTGGCGCGCGGAGAACCGGTTCAGCTAAAAAATTCCTCAAAGCTGCCAGTCGCTGCAGGTAAACACTGCGAAGGTGTCGCTTGAGAGAGAAAAAAAGAATGGGGGAGGGAAAGAGAGAGTAAACCCCGGCAGCGAAGTTACGTAAGTCGCGTTCTTCCTGCCTTCCACCCCTTATCTACCATCTGGAAATTGCCGCCGGGGCGGTTTTACAAACGAACGGGGCAACTTTTATCTTCTCCCCCCTTCTTTCTCTCTCTCTCTCTTTCTCGATTGCGGGTCAATTTAGAGTCGCGAGGATTAAAGGAGGGCGGTGTGGCACAAAAGGAGGAGGGGGGAGGGGGCCTGAGAGATAAAGTCGACGGGGAAAAGACGCGCGGCGTGCAGAGGCGAGCGAAAAAAGCTGGGCATCGATCATGGATTTTTAGGCGGAATTGATGATACCGGGGGACACAATGCGCCCGCCGGATAGTCATTTTTCATGTAAGAGAAACGCCACAAATTTTTGCCCCGAGATGTGTATATATATATAGAGCTAATTTTTACATTTATCACGATGACGATGACGATAATGTTGCGCGCGAGTGAACGAGCGACAATATAATAGCGCGCATGTGTGTGTGTGTTGTTATTCCGGGGGGGGGGGGGAGGTTCGGTCGTATGAAGAATTCCTTTGTACGTAACGGCGCTTTAGCGTTTGGTGAGCTCTTGAGTTATGCGCGTAATGGAGACTGTTTGGGTAATGAATTTATGAACTCATCTTGGACGTTTCTCCCCTTTTTTTTTAGGTATTTATGACGGTATTATAAAGCTTTTATTGGTGGAGTCTGTAAATCCAATGTAACGTAATTAATGACGTGAAATGTGACATATATTTTACTGTGAGTTGGAAAATAAAAATGTTTAGAATAGCTAAGAAACTTTGTTGAAATTGTAACGAAATGTGTGTTTGTGTAAATTTATATTCACAGAGCATTTTAATGTGCTGAGTAGCAGTGCAAGCACTAAAAGATGCTCTTTGTGCATCAGTTTGACGTTTGCATGGGTGAAATGCAAAAGACTAATCATTCACTATTACGTAAAATTGATAAAGAAATATATGGGAAAGAATATATTGTTGTTCCTACTTTTGACACAGTTAATTGAACTTTGAATTAAGTACTTTGGACGGTTAATTGAACTTAATTCTACTTGTAACAATGCTGGTTAAAATTAACGTTTAGAAAAGTAATTTCAATGTAATGTTAATTAACGTTCGTTTATCTACAAATAAAGTTCATTTACTTTTTTGTGCTTAACATTATCGCAAAGCAATTGTTTTCACTATATTGGTGTAAAAACTAATTAAAAATTAAAATGCGAAGTTCATTTTACTTATAACAATTTACGTAAAAACTCTGTTAAAAAAAAAAGTAGAATCGTTCCTTTGTTATAGAGTTGAATTGGTAATTAAATACATTGAAATAACAACTACAAATGTAATTTTCTTTTTTTCTATAACGGAGTTTGTTTTTTTATGTATAATATTTATTTTAAAGATATACTCATTTTCGAAAAATCCAATTCTTCGTTTTTCATTTTAATTTTTCAAACAAAATGTAAACTCCATTTCCATACAATATTGTTAACAATGACTTTAGCTGAAAAATACGTAATTTATGGTTTACGTTTCTATAAACATTTTTAAAACCTTTTTTTTTTTACATTTATCCGCTGCAAACTGTACAAAGCTCACCCGTCCATAATTACCAAAATATAAATACAAAATACGTTTTCAAAATAATTTTCCTTTCACACACATATGTATTTAATTACGCAATGTTTATTTTAAACTCGAATAAAAACACAGGCCAAAATTATTCTATCAAGAAACCCTTATCTCCATAAAATCCAAGCATTAAACGAATTATCCGCTTCAACGATATTCCTTAAATCCTTAATGAAACCGACCGAAATTTCACGTACACATTATGCAAAGCACACCCTCCACATATACACGCACACATGTCGCGCATGCGATCACGAAACCTCTCTCATTTACCCCTTCGTACACGAGCACGCGCACAGCAGGGGCGCGCAATCACCGCGACGATTAAAAGTGCAAACGCTCGCGCGCGTATATATATAGCTGCTCTGCAGACTCCCGAAGTCAGCTGATTGCGCGAAATTGAAATTCGAAAAAGCACCGGCGCTCATTAGTCGTATCGCTCTTACGATCATTCTACCCATTTTTTTTTCTGCGTGGTGTACAAAAAAATGAAACAGGGGGAATTTAACGATAAGTTTTTTCCGTATATGCGTCTTGTGATATTTAACGTGACGGATTGTGTGGATACGTTGGCGCGACGGCATGTGCGAATGAAGAGAGGGGTGGAAGGATAAAAGAGAGCGTGCGCGTACCGCCGCGGGAATTCACTTTGGTGTGTGAATAAAATTTATTAAACGCGATACCGAGCCAAGAGGAAGTCACGTGCTTGTGAGTAGTGTGTGTATATATGTGAGCACGTATGTTTCGTGTTATGTTTTTTTTTTATAATTGTGAAAAATAGCGGTGTTGCGGGGAATTCCTGCTACGGAAAAAATGCGTCCTACTGTGTACGAAAAGTGACTGTTTAGACTACAGAAGTAGTAAAAAATTTATAGTGCCTAATGGGATGAATGGAATGAACTCAGTTTGAATTTGTTGGAATCATATTAATATGTAGGCTTTGGAATTTTTCAGAAACAGTGTCAAAAAAAAAATTATTATTTTCGTTGTAAAATATGTATAAAATAAAATTTAAGCTAAGAAGTAAGTTGTTTTTCAGTTGAATTTTAACTCTCTCACCGCGTGATTCCGGTTGTTACGGAATATTGGCAAAATAATAAAATTATTTTGCGTTTATATTCAAACTTGCTGAAATACACGTACCAAGAAGAACCATCAAATTATACCATTTCTTTTTTTAGTAAAAAATTATGTAAAATATATTGATTGGAAAACTAAAATCCGTAAAAAACTTACAATTTATATTTTGCAAACGAAAAGCGTCAGTACATATCCCTTTAACACTCGGCATGGTACCAAAATAAGTTAAATTTCTACAAATTTACTTTACAATATTCAATTTCGAAAATACGAAGGTAAGCGACAATATACAATTTATAATATAAATCCTCTGTAAATCTGGCAACACAACATTACACGAGACCATGATGGCAGCAGTTGTGGAAGGGAGTAAAATTTCGCATCGTTGCAGAAATGTTCATTGACCTCGCACTCCCTCCCCCCCTCAGTTAATCGCCTCTCTCTCTCTCTCTTCCACGGTCCTCGAATCACAGAATTTATTTGCAAATCGCGCGCGAACAAAGAAATCACTTCCGCACGACTGAAGCTACTGCTGCTGCGCGCACGCTTGTTCCCGAGCGTCGTCGCCAAGTCGTATGGAAAAAAAGTCCCTCTCTCTCTCTCGCGTAATTTTGATTTCTAGGCGGATTAACGCGCTAATTAGTTTATCGTCGGCTGGGCTGATTCTCTCTCGCGCGCGTTGAGAGAGAACCCTTTCTCTCTCGCCATCGGCTAATTAGATCAATACCTTA
Source organism: Torymus tubicola (assembly GCA_035583055.1). NCBI lineage: Eukaryota > Metazoa > Arthropoda > Insecta > Hymenoptera > Torymidae > Torymus > Torymus tubicola. The sequence goes on from JAWWEQ010030870.1 coordinate 17,275, forward strand.
ATTAACTCCTGCGATCCTGCAGGGCTATAACAAAGCTATAAGAGGGGGGGGGGAGAGAGAGTGAGCTGGATTTTCCGCGACAATGCGCGAAATGCGAGATGCGCGACGACAACGGCAGGCAACGTTTCGTTTTGTTTGAAAGACTGTGCGCGAGTAGGAACGGAAAGACGAGTTGCGCGATTTTGGTATAGTGTAATTGAGAAGTATTCAATATATTCACGGTTAGGTTCAGAAGTGAGTTCTGCCGTGTATTTTATGCTTGGAGAGTTTGAATTTCGCGTATATATTTTATTTTTTTACCTTCAAAAAACATAATGTCATTTGTATATTCCCACATGGCAATATGACCATATTTGGAATATTACTCTTAAATTATTAAACTTTCGTATAAGCATCAACTGTACAGCGAAAATTTTTCTTCTCGATATATATACACAAGCAGTTTCACAACTCGTTCCCTTATTTTTCAAGCCACACCTAATTGTTCCTCGTGTGTCCCACGGGCCGCTGCACACACACACACCTGAGAGCCTTAATTAGCATCCGCGCACCGAGTCACGCGGGATTTTCACTGGCACTCCCTGTCGAACGAAATGTGTGTTATATATATAACGAGCGAGTTGTGCTACACTGCCTCAGGCATGATTCGCGAAGGTTCGAGATACGGTATAGTTTATTACACGTGGTGGATACGGTAGAGTCGTGTCCTTTGACCTCCTTTTTTTTATTTTGTTATATTAAGGGAAAGTTGGTTGAATTTGGTATGTGGATCGATATTGAAGTAAATTGTGTAGTAAAATAATTTTAGAAAAAAATTAAAGCAAGGGGAAAACGAACATTTTTCATTAAAAAATGCTACGGTCCCTCTCATTAGTTTATGATGAACAAAACTTTTGATGCACGAATTATAATGGGAATTCCTGTAAAATGATGAAAGTTTTATTAAAATATGTAGTTCAGTACATACTGCTGTCTCTACATACCGTAGTTTATTAAATTTTAATGTTGAAATTTTCATTAAGAAATGAAAATTCTTTTTCGATAAAAATGCTACACAGTTGAAGTAACATCTTGAAAAACCTGACCCCTAATAAAATGCTGAGTTTTTTATTACGCAGATCAAAAAAACAGAATGGAAAGGTGTGAAGACAAACTGTTACATGCGAGTAAAATATTGATTGGTTTCACGAAAAAATTATTAAAAAATAAAGCTCTTTTTATTTGCAATTAAAATTCGATATAAATTTTTTTATCGGAAAAAAAATAAAATAAATCATAAAAAATAATAATACGCCAAAGGCAAATCCAATTAACGGAGAAAAATTAATCTTCTGGTCTCATTTCGCAAGCAACACGATATTTTACAACACGGATTAAAAATATCATATTTAACCAAGCACCAATACCATTCAACCTCCAACTCCTTGTACATCCTATATACATTTCGACAGCCAATTTCTCTTTATTCTTAAAAACCTCGTTAAAAAGAAAACGAACGGGTTAAGACTGTATATGTCATAACGTCCCTGGTAGAAGACGCATTTCCCTATCGGCTTCAACCTCACGTACCCTTTCCATAAATCACCGCGCGTCATTAATCCGGCTTAAGCCCGCGACTCCCTGTTTTTTTTTTCTTTCCTTTCATAAAACTTTTCGCGAAACGCGCACCGGCACGTAATTGTTTCGTTACGCGCGACAGGGAAAAGATTTATCTCCTCCCAGCTGGCTTCGATTCTCGCGCACACGACGGACGTTTATTACGCGCGTGGGCGTGGCGGTAGAAATTTTTTCCCAGTCTCCTCTAGCGTTTCGCATAATTTTACGATTGAAACAATGGGTTTTAAATCGTAGCCGATTGGAGAGAATCGAGTGAACGAATATCCTATATACGTGTAGTCAGGTATGGAAAGCTTGAGATTGATGTACGGATTGAAAGCGTGAATTTTTACATTTTAATCGTCTGTCCGAGTCTCTTTATTTTACATTATTTATACTCATTCTCGCGTATATCAATATACCTTCAATATATCAATCGCACAAAAACGCATTTATCGATATCCTTGATATTCGATACTTTTCCAACTTACAAATTTACCGTACACGCAGGTAACGCGAAGAAAAAAAGTTACATACCCAAGAATTTTTCTAATTAACCCACCGGTGCGTTGCGGCCACTCTCGTGCAAGATTAGACCCCAAGGAAGAAGTTCCAACCCATCCACACGCATATACTCCCAACGCATCGGACAAATTTTTCTTCGCCCGTCCACGCGAAAACGCTACTCTCTTTCTCTCGTCCTCGCTGAAAAAGCTTTGAAATTATTCATCGCCGAGGCAAGTTGGCGACCGGCGAAACGAGCCCTACGTGCTTCTACCCTCTGAAAATAAAAAAAAAAAAGAAAAGAAGAAAAAGTACAAACACTGTCCCGTAAACTCGTCTCCCTTGAGTACTGCACGACGTGAGCGCCATCACACATACATACATACATACACACGAGACAACGAGACGAAAGACGAAACAGAGAAGCGTAAACCGGCTTAATTAAGTTCCACACGCGCACACGCTCGCGTAGAGATATGACTTCCTCTCAGTCCTTCTTGCCTTTTAGTCCCCGAGGGTCGAGACAGTAGGTATATAGAAGTGCGCACGTCGATCGGGCGCTACCGCTGCGCGTAATTAGGCCGCATTATGGTTCCTCGCTAGTCCTCCGGAAGTTCATACGCCAGGGGACTACTCTTCGACCACTCCTCTCTGTGTGTGTGCATGTGGAATTGAGAGAAAGAGAGAAAGTTTGCTATAGGTAGATGTGCGTGAAACGAATTTGTTTGGTAATTGATAATTAGAGGATATGGCCGAGAGAGCTTGCGAGATATAGGTACCGGTGGACATTTGTTTATTATTGCATTATTTTTATTATTTATTTTTTTTTAATTTGTATCTCTAATATTTGGAAAATATATTAATATTACTGTCCTAAAACTTTGAATGTCAGAATTATCGCGATACGCTAACTATATATAAGAAAACATTAATTCATCCTCCATTATCTTACCCCCTCGTCACATGCTCACATTACTTAAAAATGATCTTCGCACAAACCAACGTACACAGCCCAGCCCGTCCCTTAATCCTTCCACAAACCTAAGGATCATCCACCTTCCTACCCTATCACCATATACTTCTCTCTCTCTCACTCTTCCTCACTTACCTTCTCTCTCTCTTACTCCCTTATACAACTACGAAACGCTACACCACCTTACCTCGCTATACCCGTCCGCTCTCTCACAAGCACACGCATCTCTCTCTCTCTCTCTCTCTCTCAAGACACCCTCGGCCGCGCGACGATAATGGTAGGGTCGCTCGACGCGCGAGGCGTGAAAAGACGGGTGTAGGCGAACTCTCGAGAGTTGTCGCGAACGCTCGCTCTCGCGTATATATGCATGCACGCGCGCAGAAGCGTATCTCCATAGATGCGATATATATATATATATCCTCGAATTTAAAGGATGTAATTCAAGGAGCCGTGAAGTTGCGCGCGAGCGTGTATAAGGGAGAGAGAGAAGAGACGAGACGAGACGGACCTTAGTTTCGGGGACACGCGCGCTCGCGCAGAGTCTGCGAAACTCGTCATGCTGGAAAATTGGGTTGCCAGAGTGCTGAGGCGGAATTGAAATGCCCCCCTGTGCGCGTCGATTTGGATTCGTGAATGCGTTTTTTTTTGGCTTTTTTTTCTAAGGGTAAAGGAAGGTACGTCGCTGTCTACATGGTGAAGTGTGAAAGTCAGCGGAGCTCGTTAGGAACACGACGTTGGAAATTGAATTTTTTTTTACTGAAAAGTCTGCTATTAAAATCGAATTTTAGCTGTTCAAGGTTCAGAGTAACGGTTCGAATCATTTCGTCAACGTCGTATAAATTTTATGCAATAATTTAATTCATCTTCATAAAGATGATGCATTTCTTCAGCACCCAATATAATTATATGTAATTTTAATGAAGGATTTAATGAAAATTACAAAATCGTTACACATCCCACTCCAAAAGAAAAACTCCAACTACCAATTCCCCACGGCCGTTTAAGCTCCCATATCCGCCATTTTCAATTCCATCAATCTTTTTTCCTTCACTCTTCTTTCTACTCTCTCCCATCAACATTAAATAAATTAAATTACACGGAACTACCTTCACAGTACCTACACACGCGTGTGTTGAACGAGAATGGCATTCTTTTCAGGGCACGCGTGAGGTGGATTTCCACTCGTATATATATACGCACAGAAGCCACGGGGTAAAATGTCATTTTAATTAGAGAATAACGCGAGAGGCGAACCAGAGCCGACCACTTTGTTTATTTGACGCGTCGGAGCGACATAAAGCATCCAGGTGTGTGTGTATATATATGTATATATATATATGCGTATATGTATGTATGTATGTGTGTGTTTATATAAATATAAATGGCCGTCGCTGCTATACCGTTGCGTTGTCACTGCTCTATGCTGCTCTCTCGCAAATGAAAAGCGAGCTTTCGATCTTTGTTACGCGATGCTCGCTATGTGTGTATGTATGTGTGTGAGGTTCAGGAGCTGTCGCTGTGGAAAATGTTGATAAATGCCTGGATTGCGGTCGGAGGTGAGCAGAGGGAGTGGGTAATTTTTGGGTAACGAGGTGCGCGACTATGGGAGTACGGGTCGGATATAAGTTGAGGGATGTGGTTGTGGTGTTTGTATTGTATTAAATGGCCGTTTATAAAGAATTATCTGTGGTTGGAATTGTGTAAATTCACAAAAGAAAATCTTAAAGTCCAACATTATACTAGTAATCGATTATAATTTGAATTTTCCACACGTCCCATTTTTCCCCACTTTTCTAACCAGCAGCAGCAGCAGCAGCAGCATCACCGAATCTGGAATATATTTCACGTCGTCTGCACAAACTATGCATAGAATCACCGCACGTGCATAAGAGGGATTTTCCCTTAATAAATCATAACCCACACCAAAAGCTTATATATATATATATATATATATACATACATACATATATATATATACACGTTGTGGCGCGTTAATTTTTCCATTTGCAAATGTATATGCATGAATTGTAAAAACGAAACGCCTCGCGCTATATATATATAGCAATGAAAGCGCAAGGGAGAGAGGGAAAGAGACAGATTAATTCATTGTTACTCGTGTCGGATGCAAAATAACGTTTAAATACCAAATGAATTCACGGCGGCGTCGTTCTTAGCTCTCTCTGCGCTCCGGCAGCAGTGGGTACGCGAATTTGAAATTCAAAATCAGCGTAAAAAGCTAAAGCTCGCGCTCTCTCCTCTCGAAAGGATTCATGACTATACTATCGCGTGGTATTCGGTGCTGATGAAAAACCTAACTTAATCATTGTCCTCATATAT
>JAWWEQ010030881.1:0-22676 GCA_035583055.1 Torymus tubicola
TGTGTGTGTGTGTGTGTGTGTGTGTGTGTGTGTGTGTGTGTGTGTGTGTGTGTGTGTGTGTGTGTGTGTGTGTGTGGAGCACTGCTGTTGCTCTACTTTTACGGGACGCTCGTCGATGCGGGTGCAAACGAGCCTGTTGGCAAAGTGCTGTATACGAAAAGTACGGTCTAATTGACGTGTAAAAAGAGCGAACGATGGCGCTTTTTTTTAATGCTCGAGAAATTCGACCAAGTACCAAGTTCCTCGTTATAATTCATGCACAGGCAGTCGTTGGGGTAATAGTCTGCTGCTAATGGTCGAGCTAGAGTCGCGCAGAACTTTGAACTTTAGTTAAACAAGGAACTGCATTATGTACGTTATCTTACGTAAAAAAACTAACTAAAAAATAAAATTTCATTTTTCTTCAAATAAAAAAACTACCCGAAAAATTTTCATTTGAATAATTATCATTTATTTAATAAGATACATTCAACCTCACTAATGTGTTATCAGATTCATGTTGTTTCTCTTTGCTTGGATGTAGGTCTATATTTCACTGTTCTCATTTCTGCCACAAGAAGCAAAGTTATTACTACATTTAAAGCTTACATATAGTTCGCGTTTGAAATATCCAAATAAGGGGGAGCATAAATTCACCAGCAAAGCCTGCAGTATATATGATTCGAAAGCAGCCAACGTGCAGACCCAAATCGCGTGGTTATAACCAAGCGCGCAACTAAACTTTCATTTCAGCGTAACCGCGAGACAGAAGAAAACCCTCGGTTAAAGAAAAAAAAGCGTCAAACAAGCACTAAAGTCACGGCTCTAAATCCACGGGCGCACAGAAATATCGAGCATATTCTCCCTCTCTCTAACGTTGTCAGGCCTAAAAACAAGCGAAAGTCCCAACAGCACGCGCCACAGGCTCTCTCTCAGTCTCGTGGCGCGAGGAATTGCAAATCCCGCGGTATATGGCAAGGATCGTGTAAAGTCCCGCTTTAACGAGAGTGAATTATGCACGCAACCGCGAGCATACGTATACCTAGAGCATATATACACACAAGAGCGCGGATATGTGCCTTTCTAGTGCAGCACTATTCGCGTATATAGCATACATATATATATACCCACGTGTGTTCTCCCGTCGTTCTCTTTCCAGGGAAACGCGCGCCGATTATCGTGAGATACTCCGTTGAGCTCACGAATTCTGACGCTGGCAAATAAACAATGGCAGAAAGGGATATATAGCGGCAACGACGACGCGAGCAAATTCTGAAAGGCCACAACACTAATGGCGTGCCGTGTTCGCCACGAATTATTGCGATATTTCGGCCTATCGACGGAGGAGTTCGAAGCCAGCGTATATATAGTATATAAGTTTATTCGACGTACTGCTACTCGTGGCTTTCCCGCGACGTATCATTTAATAGCGAGGTGTGCGTTGGGAATTTGTTATGTCGGGAGATCGTACAGAGATACTAGGAGAAAGCTCGCTGAACAAAAGGAGACGATGATGTTATCGTATAAGTGTACTCTCTCGCGGCTCTAATTTACTTTGGGAAATTCGAGATCGCATCTGCGCGGCTTCATTATGAATTCGGGTATGGGCTATTGGGAGAAAAGAATAGAAAATTATCTTATACCGCACACAGTCGTTCTCTTTATACTCCACGACAAAGTTAACAGATCATTATCGACACTCGTATATATATAGCTGAAGGAGTTGCGAGGGCAGCCAAGGGGAATGTCAGGAGTAGTAGTAATAGTAGTAGTAGTAGTAGTAGTAGTAGCGATGGTGGACAAACACAACTTCAGAGATAATTTACAAGCATGCACTCTCTCTCTCTCTCTCTCTCGCTTCGTCAATCCTTTCCTATCCGCTACGTGACGCGCCTTTTTGAACGCTCACAGGACTGTTCTTGGCCCCTGCAAGGCATCCGGTTTGCTCGCACCTACAACTCTCCGGTATAATCCATTGTTATGTGCTGCAGTCCAAAGGGGGATAGTATATATAAGAGTCAACGGCCTTTCACGACAATCGCGATCAATCGGTTGACCAGTCCGCTACGTGGTTCTTTTGCTTCCAAGGAGTGAGCCAGTCGTGCTCGAGTAAACCCGACTCTCTTTCGCTTTCGCGTGGATTGGATACGGTTGGCAAGCTATGGTATAAGCTGATTGCTCTAAGGATGCCGGACAGTCGACGTGTCACACACACATACACTAGGACTCTCCGTACATCTTGGAAAATGATAATTAGCTCGGCTTTAGAGTAAATAACTTTGTCAGTGGATGAATGAAGAGGTTAACGATCTCTCGTCGAACCTCCTTCTCTCGAGCTTAATGATTCGAGAACCGAGCCAGTCCCATTTGTTTCTTTGAAATCGTTCTTGCGTAATTATACACGTAAAATCTGTTTCTCTTTCTAGACCTCAAGTCCGACCGAACGAAAGAGATCTCGAAGAGTTCGTTATACCTATACATACATACACGTGTATGTGTGTGTGTGTGTGTATATATATATATATCTCTGATCGGTACGACTTTTTTCGACGTTTCTTTTGCCTGGATATCCAATTTTTTGTCGGCCAAGCGGCGATTTCGAATTTCAGAGAGATAGATCTGGTTACGGCGAAGGGTCCTGTAGCCGCGGCCTGGAGCGCGTGGAGAACCCAAGCCGACGTGGATCGCGTGTGATTAATTGGCTCGCCGGATCGAAAGCGTTCGCCTCGCTCTACCAGATGAGCGACGTTGATAGGCCGTAACGCGGGTGTACGATTGCGCAACGGACAATGAAACGCGCTCGTTCGCTCGTTCGTTCGTTCGTTCGTTCTGTGTGTCGGCACGGTAACGTGCCAACGCGAACGAGTTCTCAAGTTTAGGGGAGTTATGGAGATTGCCGATACGATGCTGTCTAATATACCAGACGATTCTTTGTAATTATACGGAACTGGGAATACACCTTGTGATCAAATTAATGCTCGCTAATGGTGTAGCGATTTTAATTGTCGACTTATTCCTGCTGACTCGACGTTTTTGTACCGGTTTGTTGGAAAAATAAGGAACTTTTCATGAAATTAACAATCATTTTTAATTGACGATAAACTTCCCATTGTTATAAGATATTTTATAAAACGATAGCTGGTTGGGATCTTTTTAAAATTGTTTTTACAAAACCAATGAATACAGAGGCATATACGAAATAAAATCCTTGGCGTCCTTTATGTTCCAGGCCACATTTTTCGAAGAATATTAGCCGCATTCCGGTCGACTCTACCCAGCACGATATAATACCGCACCCGTCGACTCCATGCCGCTCTCTTTTCCATTGCGCAAACCTCTCTCTCTCCCTTTATCCGTAAGCGAGCGCGTTTGCATATTTATTTCCAGCTTTCCTGCAAAAAGGAGGCACGCATTTATACTCGAAGCACGCGTATCTGCTATAACCTTCTTTAGCGATTGGTTATATTAACGCCTCGCGGCACAACAACTGCGCCTTATTGGCAATTTCCATTCGCAGTCATGAATCGAAGGAAGCAGAAGAAGAAGAAGAAGCAGTACCCGATCAGCGCTGAGTTTGCGATCTCTCCTTTTCCTACGCGTGGGCGGTGATTTAACAACGGAGGTCTGCGCGAGTGCACCTACACAAACGGTGGTGGTAACGTCGTCTTCGTCAGTGGGTCGGTCATCCAGCGAGCGTTGCACTCGAGCGTACTTTTAAAGTTCAATAGACTGAGATGAACGCAGCGAGCTCGTCATAGCTGGAACGATCAGATGTACATATAAGCGAGCAGCTTTTATGCCCGAGCGATCGAGCGAATATACAGAGACCTATTTATTTTACTTCCGAGTGATTAAATATTACAAGAGCTGAAAAGCTTATTTCAATACAATTTTATTCTTCGAGAACCCATGTGCTTTGGTTTCGGACTAACCGGAATCTTTTTATTCCTCAAAACCTGACTTGGCCATCAGCCTTTTTCAGTCGTATGTGCTCGCATAATAACATCCCTGGTGAGTAAGCTGATATATAAATTGGGACCACCTCGCTGGCTACGCCCCGGCTGCTGAGCCAGTTCCTCTGCTTTTTTTTCCTCTCTAAATCTTGCTTTCGTTATCCGGCCTTTTTACACTTACTCGTCGTGTGCATGCCTTTGCGGCGAGGCTTTTCGCGGCTTGAGTACGAGATAGAAATTTTAATATTTCATCCGCGAAAAAAGGAAGAGGAAGGGAGGAACTAGTTTGGACTTGAGAGCTCGAGCCATGTCAGCGAGATTAACCGTTCTGCCCCGTTTTCGGGTAGCAGACTTGTATTTCGACTTCGTGGACCGCGAGTCGACCAAAAAGTATAACAGAACGAGATGATTAATCAACGCTATTGTGTGTGTTTGGAAATTAAAAGAGAATTATTCGAGTAAAATTTATAAACATGCCTCTCGACTCATTCTCCGTGCAGAGTAAATAAAGAAAAAATAAATTGACTTAATGGATTATTGCCAGATAACAGAGCAGACATCCTACTGCGCGCGCTCTGTCTCTCTGCCGGATGAATCATTCAATTTTCTTGTTTGCGCAATTTTAGCTCGGGCTTTGGATTCGCATGTAACAAAAGCCGATGCGCACTTGTAGTGAAGGCATAATCGCTCAAATGAAAAACGTTTCTCTCTCTCTCTCTCTTCCCTCTCGGACTTCTAGGTAAACGTTCTAAAAGCCACGTATAATAAATAAGCCGCTCGCGAGCACTTATACACACAGCCCTCGCGTAATACACTCGCGCGGTTGGTAAACAAGAAGCAAAAAGGCTCTGGAATAAATTAAAAAGTCCAATGAGATCTGGGTGAAGGAATCAGCCACGCGCGCGTGCGCGCTTCTTCCTTCGTTCTAGAATCGCCATTAAAACTGAACTTGAAAGGCGCGTGCAAAAACGGAGATGTGCACAGTGCGTACGTATACATACGTACGCAGCGGACTTCCATTAAATGTTATCCATTGCTGTTACTGCTGCTGCTGGCGTTCCCTTTTTCGCGATGATTTCCCCCCTTGCACGCGTGTGTGTGCTGAAAAAGAGGAAGGGGGGAGAGAGCCTTTCGCTATACTCGGCTACTCGCATTTCCGGCACGCACGAGAAGGTCATGGCGTATATACGGGCGCACACGTGTGTGCACGGAGCCGGGGAGCGGCGAGTCATGCGACTATATTTAGAGGGGGGTTGGTTGCAACGGCTGCACACACATACACACGCGTGTGTGTATATGGGCCATTCCGTGGAAAATCAAATCAATAGCTTCATTTGTAATGGTCCAGTTTAAGAAACCAATTCATCGTGTATATAGGGAATAAAGTGTAGTTGGGGTGGTAAGTATCCGAGATCTGATCTGGAATTATATTGTGCAATGCAGTGTACCACTTTTCTTTTCTATTTTTAAGTAACTTGAGAAGATTTTAGTTTTTGAAGTTTTATTGTTTATAACAAACTATAACGATAAAATCGAATGGCAAACGGACTACCGCAGAGCAATTTTATAAATTGATTCGCGGCAATGAATTAAATTAAGATGTATCTTGTTCCCGGAAAGTAAAGTGTATTCCAATTATCGTAACACCAATATTTTTTATTTCAAACGCATCCAATGAATTTCTATCAGAGGATTCCGCCGGTGCTCGCGAGAGCGCTGTGCACGAGCGCGGACGACCGACCGGTAGACCATTTACATACAATGGATTTGAATTTCAATGGAGGAAGTAAATGTCCCAATTGTTTTGCATGAACGTATCATTGGGCCCCGCTGCTGTTGCTGCTGCTACCTCCGCCATCGCCACCGACGCTCGGTCAAACTGTTGTCAATTGAAGTTTCTATTAAGCCCAATGGCTCCTATTGCTACTACTGCTGCTCACATAGTCGATCAACAATGTATTGTATGATTGTATAAATAATGACCGACGACGGTGTAAGACCTCCCTTAAAAAAAAATCATGATTTTCCAAACGCGGTAGTACGCTGACCTTTTAGTAAAAATAGTCGCTCAAAGAGAATGAAATTTTCGGAAAATGTAGTTACTCTCTCATTATATATGATTTCCGCGATTACGCTTGATTGGTAAATCTCTCATATATTATATACGTATACCTAACGTATCTATCTTTCTAGTGAACATTTCTGGTGAGTAACCTCTCTCTTCCTCTCACCAGCATCTCGAAGCGCGAAATTACGATGGTGCAGCAATTGCGTAATCCTTGCGCAAGAGAGTAGTAGAGAGGTGGAGTGTGGGGAGAAAAAATATTGGCGACGAAACCGCGCGATCTTATCTCGCGTCGCTAAACTTCGCGCAAATTATCTATTCAGCGCTATAACGTATAGTATTATGCGATGCGAAGGGAGAGAAAGAGAAAGTCCGAGGGAATTTTTCCAACGGTTTCAATTGATTAACGAGCGAGTATAGTCGTCGCTTCGCTCGCTTGCTCGCGCTCTCGGGGTCACTGCCACTCAGACTCCTGCGCGGCGTCGCGCTCGTATAAAGCTGCAGGCAGCAGTAGAACGCGCGTAAGAGCAGCAGCTGCAACCGAGAGAGAGAGAGAAGGGGAGAGAGCGAGAGGGAGAAAGAAAACGAAGAGAGAAGGGCTACGAGTACCCTCGACGTTTCTCGGAGCGAAAACTCATTACGGCAGGAATCGAGGTAGAAGGGGCTGTGTTGTTGTGTTTTACTTTTCGAAACTGAAAGCTTTCCAGACCCGGGTATTATAGTGATTTTTCCGTGTCCCTTTGATCTTAGGGTTCCGGCTTTGTTCTATGTTGTAGTGGTTCTATGAAATGAAATAAACCGCGTTTACTTTAAAAATGTTTACTCACTCAAAGTATAGACATTTTATCTGTATTGATTTTATTGAAATATTTTTATACTAAAAGCTTCAACATACTCGAGGAAAAGTAATTTATAGGTTGATTTAATTATTATTATTATTATATGGCAAACCAAACTGACCATGTTTTTCTCACCGTGCGAATTATCTTGGAAAATTTATTGCTCGAATAACCATAAAAAATTTCATACCACGAGATAGCATTGAGCACATTGCAGAATTATGTTCAACCCTGGGGTTACACAACGCGCTTTGAATAAAGTTGAACGAAAGCGAGGGAGAGGAACGAAAGAGAGAGAGAAAAAAAAGCAAAACAGTTTGGAGAGGGGAAAGAGTAGTAGAAATAAGATACGTGAGAAAAAGCCGACTGTTTCGTCAATAAACGGCAAGTGCAAAAAAGAGAAAGAGAACGGCTAGACAAGGACGACGCGCGAGACAACGCGCAGAGGGGTATATACGCGCGAGCCGTACGGCGACGAGAGGGAGAGAGAAAGATATTATATTTGCTGCTGGCGCGAGAAAGTGCGACGAACCCGACCGGCCGGCGTTCAAGGTCCCTTTTATCTTGGCGCCTTTTCTCTCTCTCTCTCTCTCTCGCTCTCTCATCTGATATTTTCATTTAGGAGCGATTTATCATGAGAGGGAGCGGCATAGCGACGCGCGCCTCATCTGGCGAATTAAGGGAACGCCATTTTTATGCGCCTATTAAGACAGAGAGAGAGAGGAGAGTGAGAACATTTTTTCAATGCTTCGGATACACGCTCGTCTCGTCATCACGCGACTACTGCCTTCCTTGTATCCATCGAGATGTTACAAGTATTTTTGCTCTCTAATTACTATTTATAATTTGCCTATCATTCGATTTCCTTTCATAATTTTCACTTTTAATTCGGTATCCTCTCTTGATACAGCTGCGCATATAAACTCCATGGAACTTCACATTTCGAATAATTAAAATTATCGCTTGTAACCGTCGTTACGACATTCTCCGAGAATCTCCATGCGCTGAACAATTGGAATGTCAGCAGTCGCAGCTTGTATCTTTTATTTTCTACCACATCCCTTCGCTCGATCGAATGAATTGTCGGGCGGTACGTGTGACTAAGCGCCACGGGAAAAGCACACATATTCGCGACAAAAGCGAAGCTCGCGCTCCTTAATGAACGTAGGGCACGGACGCGCGCACTCTCGAATTAGACGTGGCCCGGTTAAATCGAGAATTTCTCTAATATAAACGCTCGACAAGCCAGCCAGCCAGCCGGCCGGCTATATACGCACAGAATCTTCGTGAGGGATTCTCACAAGCCGTTCTTCCTCTCACCCTCTCTTGTATTTCTGGACTTTATGACCGTGTTACAGTGCGCGACCGCTCCAAAAACCTATTTCGAGAACCGTGCACACGATGTATGTACCTCAGTGTACTGTGCGTGCGCAAATTCAACGCGATTCAGTTACTCGGGGCTGTAAAAGCTGTTTTATCACCCGTCGCGCGCATCGTTAAAGCGCACTAATTGTTACGCAGTTGGAATTGAAACTGCTGCACTGATCGGCTCGCCCAGTCGAATAGCTTTTACTTTGAAGAACAATGTGTCGTGGCGCGATGTTTGTACCTTTTGTCTCGCATATTTATTAAGCTAGATTTGCTGAAAAGATCGGGAGAGAGATTCAAGAGACGCTCGCAGTGAAATATATATACACAAGCCTCGCTGTAAGAAGTGAGAGGGTACAACACGTGAGCTAAAGGGAAAGTTAATGTTTATGTATTTCGTCGCACATGCTAGAGATGCACCAGCGATGCATTTGTAATTTTCGCCTTATAAAGAGTCGATGCCAGGAAGTTTAAAAGCACCTTAAAGTCAGAAAGCGTTTTTTAGCTGTATGTTGCTGCGTTTATCCAGCATCTGCATTCAGTAAATTGAAAAATTTATCTCGCAGATAAGTTTTATTGCTACATCGCCAACAGAAATGTGTTATTTCGCGCTGTGAGAATAAGCGAAATAGTCAATCATATAATGATATCATAAGGCGATTAGAACGCGTGGACTTCAATGAGAAATTGAGCTAGAAAATAAACGAAATCAAACTCTGAAAACAAAATGAAAGAGAAGCAGGAAAGAAAAACAAAAAATAAGCATGCCGTCAAAGTCTAGATAAGAAAAATAAATCGTGCATCCTTATAATAGAGGAGAAATCCCCTCGCGAGGAACTTTGTTTACCGATCCTCTCGGTCTTTCTCTGTCTCTCTTTCGAGCTACGAAAACACTGCTTGTGTGTATACGTGCCCAAGCGCGGGCGATTTCCGAGAAGCTTCACTCAGCGTGCATTGAACACAATAAACTATTATACCTCAACGCCACCAAACTAATCATGTATACCATCGTTCAGCGGAATTGTGTATAAATTGAACGCTATAATTCATAAATAAAGTCAAATAATTTTCAAACAAAATAAAGATAAATAACAATTCGAATTAGTAAAGTGTACGTTATAGCACAACTTATAGCTTTTTTGGCCATTGTCATCTTGTCAAAAAGCAACATAATCAAACTTTACAGAAGAAAATAGTAATTAATAAAAAAGCAAACTTTTCGCAATTCTTACATGCCGAAATGCCATGCTCTGAAAGAGAGAAAAGATTTCTAAACAAGTCCGACATGATATACACGGATCCACAACGAGCGATCAGTAACGGCCGATTAGTTCCCTCGAGGGCGAGAGGTCACAGTCGATCGCGCGCGTTGTATATCGAAGTACTTATATAGAAGCTCCCGCGAGCGCGTCATGTAAGTATATATAAGTTCACGCTCGCTTTCGCTCGTGAGACGTGTCTGCGCTCGCATTGACGAGTCGACAAGTCACGAGAATGTCTGCAGTCGTGTACCTATATATATATCGCGAGCAACCTGTGTATAGGAGAAAGGCATCAAGCGCATCATGTGGTTAAGAACAGAGCAGGCGCCTATGATATTGAATTTAATAAAAAATTTTGTGTATTCAATAATTTTTCGAACGTTAATAAATATTTTTAGCTTTTTTCGCGTTACAAGGGTAACTCGCGATCTCGTTAATTAGAATTTCATAAACTTTCTAATTTGAAGAAGTCAATTTAGGACAGGATACATTATACCTCGATTGCTGTCTCATGGCTGGGGAGAAAATTTATTTCGACCCTTTTGTGGAAACTCGTGGCCCGCATGTGTACTCGTGACAACGTCAATTTCAACTCCTTTTTCCCCCTCGATTTTTCTCAATTCTAATAGCAGCTCATTTTACCTCGGCACGGTTAATGATCGAGAGAACATTTTCTGACCCGGGCGGCTAATTTGCCTCGCCATTAGTACGTCTTGGGGGGAAACGACGACTGAGCTTCCTTTTTTCCTCTCTTGTTTTGACGACGCGGTGTCCGTTACAACATACAAAATGCGACTGCTTGAGATATCGCCCCCTTAGAATGACGCAACGACTGCGCGATATTCCACGTTTTGTGCACATTTTATACGAGTGCTCGATGACGAAAGCCTAGGCGTATGTTTCTCGTAGTAAATAATAGCAGGAAATGCCACGGGGTATGATTCATAAATGGCTCTCTCTCTCTCTCTCAAAACTTTTTTCAGACAGATAACGATTTATCGCAAGGTTAATAATAGAAAGATTTAATTTATTCATACGCGCATATTTTAAAAAAGTCTGATTTCTTCAGTTTTCGTAATCAGCAGGTTTCGTCACACTCGCGGCGCTTTTATCTGCCTCGGCGCATGTCAGTTTTACGGAGGCGGTAATTGTGAGAATAAAAACAAGAAAAGGCAGTTAATCGTTTATACACACGTCAAAACAAAAACAAAAATTTTGATTTTTTTTTGCATAATGCGTAGTGTTATTGTTTTATAAAGTATTGCAAAATATTTCATAAATATAGCCTATCTTCAAGTTTGTAATATTGATGCGATACATTGAGATAAATTTGTCATGCACTGATAATCTTTTCATAGCAACAAAAATTTAAAGACATTCGCAAACGAATAATCACAACCAAGTTAACAATCAACAGTAAAACGTCTCACTTAAATATTGTTTTCAAAACATCAAAGATAGCCTGAAACTGGCCTTAAAGCAAATACAACGATGGAAAACAAATATTCCGTAAAGTTAAAAATATCATTTCTTCGAGCATTTAACAATTTCTCAACTTACGGTCATTAAATCGCGTTTTGCATTCAAAGACGAAATAACCAATTAATACGACGATTATTTTTTATTAAACACGAAACAGATAGCGATAATAACTGTTAAAAACAGTCAAATAAAGCGGAACTTTAAATTCTGACTAATCAAAATATTAAACTCGCTAGAGTTTTATTTTGTACAAAATACAGACGATATACTTTCACGAAAAAGTGTTATTGTATTATAAAAAAATGTTTCATTTACAAAGTCAGATAAAACGAAAAATTTTGATCTACTCCGAGAAACATTTTAAGAAATTAAAAATAGCCAGGTCAGTTATGTGAAGGATGAGAATACTTAGTGGTTAATAAATTCCCTCGAGCGATACATTAGCATAACGAAGCAAGATATCAAAAAACGAACTCGTAAAGGAAAGGATCGCACATTAAAGAGGGTTCGACAAAGCGGAACATTACGCAAGATTTTGCGGATCTCCTACAAAGATTGCTACCTCCCTCCCTTTTTTTCGACACATATATTCTTTCTTCCTTCCACGTGGAGCACAAAAGTGAGCAGAAGAGCCCGACACGCATATTTCAATTAACGGAAAGTTAATTTTACGTTTTTGCTTGGCGAGTAATTAGAGACTGTGACTGCCACAACATTACCTACACTGGAAGATTGACACTAAACGCGGGGTACAATTACTATTTCCCAGAGTATTATGCTTTCAAGACAAACTCATTTACACATGTTTAATTAATTTTTCAAGTAACATTTAACACGAATTTTCGCTCGTTAAAACATTAAATTATAATTTTTTTCACATCTCATGTAATTAAATAACTTGAGTAAATTACAAAATTTAAGAAAAAAAATTTCCACCTTGAAGACTATCACATTTCACTAAAACTTATTATATTTTTCTAATTAAATCTCCCTTGTAAGACTTTACATTTAATTGAAACTCTATTTTAATAAAATCAATATTATTAGTCTTAATTCGATACTGGTTTCAAGATTAAACGAATATGGTAATAACTAATTATTAAATTCTATGAGAAAAAATAAACAACTGACGCATACCAATCCATCATTTTTAAAATAAACATTTTTCTCTGAAAACATACTACAAAATATTCTCACAAGCTTTAAGCATGATTTCATGTAAAGACGAGATGTTTCTCATACTTTTCTTAGTAACTCAAGTGATTAAAACGAATGAGCTGTTTTCATAAGAATTAAGGTTACTTTACTAAAAGAAACGAAACAGTTTTGTTTCTTTATTTGAAATGAGTTAGTTGTCAGTCTTAATAAATGAAAATAAACACTTTTCTTTAAGGACGCTCTTGCACGTCTATATACAATTTGTGCGCTCAGCAAGAGCACAAACTATATCATGCACATCGTTCTGTCTCTCTCGCTCCCGTGCAATTTCGCTACGTATAATTTATGTGTAATAATCTTTAAAGTCATATGTTTTATACTAGTAAAAAATTTGATCCCTTTTCAAAAATACTTGACTTGACTAATTTTTTCCCTCCGTCCCATAAGAATACATGTAAAAAATAACAACTTCAAACATTAATTTCTCAAAATTTTCCACGGTTAGAGGGTAAAATAAAAATATCACAAGATTCGGCACATCTTGAATTATTGAAAATGTTATATCCCAGATTGTAAATTTTCATGCAAGAGGGTCTTTAATCTTTGTATTCTCCAAGGTGACAACTATTTTTTCATCATGTAAATATTAAACTTTGACGATATATTTATAAAATGTATTACATCAATAAATAATTAAAACTTTAATTTTATTTTATTAATATTTATTTTTTTAGTAAAAACATTCAAAAACCTTTTGTACAAAAAAAAAGATGAAGATTATATGGTTGTGTAGGTATACAAATAAAGAGAGGCGCAGAGGAATGAGTCGAAGACGCCTAACCCACGTTGCCGCTTCTCCCAAAGGACTTTCCGCTCTCCGTTCTTTCTCTCTCTGCCAGTATCGACTAGAAAGAGACGGTAATAGGGGGGGAGGAGACAGCTAGCGAGGGACAATGTATTTTGCGTGGAAACCTCGGCACCGTTTTTAAATGCACGGCGGGCGCTCACTCTCTCTCCTCTCCCGACTCTCTTCCCCAGCATGCAAAAGTTCGCCTCTCTTTGACGCGAACGCGTGGTGCGCGCAGGTAGACAAGAGACGCGATGGGAGATCCAACGATCACGTGGAATGCTGACGAAGCGGGTACGAATAGACGTGCCTTATTTCCGAGCTATGAGGGATTACGGAGAAAAAACACGTGGCTGCGCGGCGGTACGAGTAACCGACCGTTGAAAAACCGAAAGGTCGTGAGAGAATAGTTTTTCGTCGCGTTCAACGTTATTTTACAAGTAAAACAACCGAGTGCTCGGTTGTTACTATAGTAAAAAGATTATTGTAAGCGTATTCGGACAGTGCGCGGGGTAATTCAACTCGAGAAACGGGAGAGGGAGACAGCTGCCGACAAAAAGTTTAATCAAGGACGAAATCGTTATATAGCTCTTCTCGTCGGCGACGAGGTTCTCTTCCTTTCGCGCACGCGGTCCGCGGTTCTCATTTCTCGACTCGCACACGCATATAACGCCAGCAGCAGCGTCTCTCGCGCTCGATTCGACATTCGCCGACACGACTCGCCCCTCACGGGCAACGCGCGCGCGCGCCTGCGATCAAGATGGCGAGACCGAGCAATGCCATGCTTCTATATAACTACTATACTCGCCACTGCTTTTCTGTCGATCGCATATATACATATATCTATATACTACACTGTAGACTTTGGAAATCTGACGAATAGACACGTGCGTGAGTGCGTGCGTGTCCGCGAGCGAATGTCCGAGACTGGAAGAGACTCAAGCAGAGAGTACGAGCGCACCGGTGTCTTGCTAAACACGTGTCTCTCGTGCTTTTCTAGAACCGTACATATATACGCGGAATCTATATATGCGTGTACGAGCTGTGCGACCGTTTGAAAAGAGAGAGGAGAGATGTTCGCTCGCCGAGCTCTCCGTCCTCGTCTCTCGAGTGTTTTATCGCTTTATTTCGAGTGCGTGTACGAGAGAGGCGAGGATTAGATTGCAGCGGCTCGTTGCCCGTGTGTGCTATAGCGAGCGAGCGAGAGAGAGCTTGTCGAGAGATAAGGCGGCTGGGAAAATATTTGTGAATAAAATTAGTTGTACCGACGCGTATATAACGTGTAGTGTAAATATTTTTTTTATTCAAAATAACTACATTCTGCTGCTCTGTCGGATTCTTTTATTTTTAATTTTTTTTTTAATTTTTTGTTTTTATAAAAAGAAGAAAATATACATGATTTTCATCTTTATACTTGGCTAGTTTTTTAGAGGTTTTTTAATCAGTTCTTTTGGAGTTTGATATAAAGTATCAGCTATTTTAAGGTATTCTAAATGTCGTCTCTGAGTTGTCAAGTTGTTCTGTAATAAGAAATTCGCATCCGTGTTTGTCAACAAAAATGAACCCAAACCTCATTCAAGAATATAATAAATCTCTGGACATTTATTTTCAAGTTTCGTTTTATTCTCTTATCGTGCTTTTCTCGACCAGTGGTGGAACAATTTATCATCTCATTGCAAACATAGGACATTATTAGTCATTTAAAAAGAAATATTATCATTTCATACATATATATATATAGAGAAATGAGTAATTGCGTTCAACCAAGAAACAATAGACGTTCGGGCAAAATATAATTACTCATATTTCTGCATAAAAGTCATGTCAATAATTATACTGAAATTGCAATTTCATTCGTTTTATTTCAATTTGAGAAAATTTTCGCAAAAGAAAAAAAAAAACATTACACCCGGCATTTCCAGCTCCCTCATTACATCCCATTAGTGCAGTGCAACCGCCAAATTACACTCAATCCGCATCAATCAAGCCATCACATGCAATTACCCCATTATACAGCGACAATGCCCGAAACCTCATGGTCATAAAACCGCCTACAAGACCTCACCCTAACACGATTTCCCACTACCGGTCAATAAACACCCCGGAAAAAAAAGTTTATTCACGCGCCCAACATCCCAAGTCCAACCGAAAACCTAATGGAAATTTTATCTCTTCTCTCTCGCGTACAACACACCCTCCACTCTCTTTTCTCACTCTATCCTTTCCGTATCTGCGTCCGCGCGAATGGTGCATCTCCACGTAAAAATCGTCCTCACCCGTGGTGGCGGCGTTGCCGGCGCGAGCGAGCGAGCGCACGCACGCCCGAGAGCAGAGCTATCGATTGCGTGCGCCCATTTTCAAAATGGCGAGGGGGCTACGCGCCGCCGCCACCGACGTCTCGGGCGCGTGCACACGCGAGAGAGCGAGAACCATGAGCCGCCAGCAGGACGAAAATCGTCGGCGTGCGTTGCCCGTATGTACCGCACGTAGGCGTATATGTATGTGTGTATATACGCTTGTGGTGCTCTACCACCACCGCCACCACTGCTGCTGCTGCCGGCACACACACGGCTACCTTTTGTGTGTCGCTATGGCAACAGCAGCAACGAAAGGCCCGGCGAGTAAGAGCAAGAGAGATAGCTGAAAAGAGAGAGAGAAAGAGCGAGCAAGGAACGGTTGAGTACGCTATAACGCCTCGCGTGTAGGTAGACTTTTTAAAAACTGGCTTTTTTTTGGGTTGGGGGTAGGTAGAGACGCAGGTAGGCGAGGTTTGCTTCGAAATTAACGGCCAACCGGCGGTTGAAGTTTTTTCCAACGTGGCTCTCTCAAGCGTGCACGAGAGTCCAACGAACGTTATCGGTTTTTGACTTGGCCGCGCGCAACGGAGAGTTGTAATTTAAATTATATTAACGAGCCTACGTGCGCGCACCGAGTTATGCGAGTGGATTTTAATGCCTTAAAAAAGAACGCCCCGAGCGAATAGGTTATGTTCAGTCTTTCGAGGCAAGTACGTTAAAAGACGTTTTTACGCATCGATCACTTGGTTAAATGTTCGCGTTTAACTCTGTTCGTATATACAAATTCAACAATATTCAAAGTAATGCAAATTGTAGCCGTCAGTGGTAATGTTTAAATCAACCACGTTCTCGCATATCGTTGCTTTTCAGATAATACTATAGTTATCAAAACGGGTCGAGACGTTTATACACGCGACAGAGCCTTATCGAAAATTCCGCGTTAAATTTATGGCGAAACGGATGGAAAATACGCGTCGTCCTAGCAATTCGAAAATGTCTCTAAACCCATGAAAGTTTCGTCATCGTAGCTATATAACAGAATATTTGGCTTTTTTACGAATTGGTAACGTATATATAAGTGCATAATCCAGCATTCGAGCGCGTTCGAAAAAGGGCTGTACAGTAGCAGCAGGCTTGCTGCTGCTGCTCGTGGCGCAAGTGTGGGGGAGGAAGAACGCGAGTTCGATCGGCGAGCGAGCGAGCGCGCGCGCACGGCCGATTCGGGTAAAAAAGGAAGCGCAGGCAGAGATCGAATATATAGCGCTTGTTGAATAATAATAATAATAATAAAACGAAGTAAAGTTGTCGCGAAAGGCTTGAGATGATATTCTTGTCGGCTTTCTGCATGCCTCGTTGTATATATAATCTTCCTCCTACGTTACAATATACTTTAGAAAGTGTAAGGTATCGTAAGCGAGGCGCGCGCGCGCGGTTTTATCGTGCACTTTTTGAAACTGTATAGTCTAGTGTGTTGTAACGGTTTTTCGAGCGTGTGCGCGCGCTCACACGAAACAAAGGAAGCCCGGCGGTGGTGGTGGCGGCACACCACTTTTCGATGCACTCCCGCCGCTCTCTCTCTCTCTCTCTTTCTCGCGTAAAACATGGCGCGCACAAGGGTTGTGACGAGCTGTTCCCGAACTCATCCGAAAAATCCCCGAACGCGTTTGCTTTCCCGGACGAAAGATGTACTTTGAGAGGATAATGATGAGTGATAGATCATGACGATAGGTTTTTCTTCCTACCTCTCTGATGTGCTCACTCTTCTCTCCTTCAGCGCCGTTCAGCTGTAGCGCTCGAGTTCCGTCAGCGCTGCTGTCTTCACTCACTTGTTTAACCCCCGGAATCGGCGACTTTGCACACAACCGAATAATAATTAATCGGTTAAAAAAGCACTCGCAGCTACTACGACGTACCAATGCACAAGTTCACTCTGGCAGTGGTTGTAGGCACTATTAATTTTTTTTTCTTTTCGAAAAAAAAAACTGTCGTTTATCTCGCGCGCGCGATCTGCGTGTATAACGATTCTCTCTTCTCACTCACCCGGCACTCGGCACACACTGTGCAGAAAAAACACTCCGAACAACGTAGCAAGGTTGTAGTTTAAAACTGCTCCGAAGAGTGATCGCAGTCGTCGTCGTCTCCCTTCCTCGGTCACGGGGGCGGGCGGGGGGGAAAAGCGGAGCTGCTTCTGCTGCTACTCTGCTTGCTGTTGCACACCACGACTCTCTTTTTCTCTCTGGCTAGCGAGCTGCTGTATGCCGCTGTGCTGCAGAGCCACTCTCACCGCGACGGTCGAGGAAAGAATGAGGGAGAGCGCGGCCCGGCCGCCGGGAGACGCCGCCGGGGCGGCCGGGACCAGCGCTGTCTCTCTCTCTCTCTCTCCCTGTCTCTTTCTCTTGCTCCACCTCTCTCTCTCTCGCTCACTCGTGTATACTCGCGGTATATACTCCCCTCTTTTCGCGCGCGCACGCCAGCGCCGTGGCAGCAGCGTTTTCGAAGGGAGACGAGCGCGCTTCTCTGACGTGGTGGGGATGTGCCCGACGCACACGGGGTGTACGTGTGTATGTATATGTGTGCACGTATGGTGGTTGGGACTTGGGAGTGGAGAGAGAGAGAGAGAGAGAGAGAGAGAAAGGGATGAGGGGAGGCGAGTTGAGAAAGAGAGATGGACGAAACGCGCCGAGCGGCGCGAAAGACAAGAGTGTGAGAAATAGGATAGTAGTGAGCGCGGGAGAGGAGAGGATGTGCTGTTGCTGGGATATACATATATCTGACTATATGTATGTGTGAGTAAGCGCAAGAGATGCGGGGAAATGCGCGCAGGAGCATGGGACGAGGGAGTTTTCTTCATTGTTAATTAGAGACGCTGGCCTGATGTGAGAGAGTGAACAACAGTATGATGGGGCTTTGCAATGTTTGCTCGTCGAATGCTTTCGGTGAATGACGAAGTCATTCCAGTATAATATGGCTTTCTAGAAATATATATTAGCCGTCCAACTATTTCTCACTTGCCAAGAACATTTACCATTATCATTTGTATCCTTTGATATGATTGAGTTTACGAATGACTGCCAGCGTAATTCGTCTCTATTGGGGTACTTTTGTTATTTTCATAATAATACAATAACTTTTCATTGAAAAACATCTTTAATACATCGTTTTTAATATTCATTGTACCCGTATACCATATTTTCATAGACTCATCGCAACCAACATAATCAGTAATTCATATAAATAGCTATTGTTAAGAATAGTTTCAATAAATTATTCCTATACTAGTGATAGTATTACTTCACTTCATCCTACCCTCTTCTAATTAATACTTTAATATACCTTTTTTAAAATTGAGCGACTTTAGAATTTCAAAATGAATATTCAACTCTACAAAAGCAAAGTAAATTCACTCACTTTAAAATTATAATGCCATACTATTAAAGGATATGAAAAATTCAACCTAAAAGCGGAAAAGAACTCTGAATTATAAAAATGTTATATATTTTTCTAACTCTAAAGTACTCCGATAAAAATGCAGCTTTTAATAAGAAGACAAAAGGGTATGTAGTCTTCTGTCTTGTATAATTTATTCGCAGAATTGTATAATATAAATTTTCTTCGAAATGCATTCTATTTAACTAGATAAAATTTATCTAAACCAATGCTACTATCATCTCGGTATCATATAGTGTAAAATACCTCCCAAAAAATGTCTGCACACTTTAATGCTTAAGGCGCTCAGAGTTAGTCTCGCGTGGAACCGAGCATATACCTACATCGCAGCGGTGTAGATGCGCACGCGTCCGTCCGCGCGCGCGTCTCAGGACATGGCATCGGGGCTTCTAGGGTGGGGCCCTCGGACGCGCGCTGCTACCTACCTATATATTTCTCTCTCTCTCTCTTTCTCTTCTCTCTCCTCCGTTGCTGTATATATATACCTCCTGGCCAGGAAACGCGCGTTTCTTTCTCTCCGCGCGTACACGCGGCCAGCTACCATTCGTGCATACAGCTATACAGATTAAAATGAGAGAGGGAAAGAGTAGGAGAAAGAGGAGAGAGAGAGAGAGAGAAAGAAAGAGGAATATAACGAGGATCGATCCTTGTAGCCGAGAGATCCGTGCTGCAAGGGGCCATATCTCTCGCCTCTCTCTTCCCTCCTCTTCGCACGCGCTTGCTCCTTTCGCTGCTGCTGCTGCTTCTTCTTCTTCTTCGTATAACTAAATATGGTTATCGCCGATTTTTTGCAACTGTCTTTTTTTTTGTTTTCTGAAGGCGTATTCAGTTTTTTTTCTATGTAGCGTACGGATTTTTCGAAGTTGAAACCTTTGTTGAAAGGAATTTAGAATTGTTGTGTACTTCTCGCTGTTATTTTGTACACTTGCAAGTTACGTGTATTTGAAACAAATATTTTTCAACTTTCATTAAAAAAATACGTAGGTGAAATAAATAAACTAGAAATGCTGCTTGCAACTCAAGAAGATTTTGCAATTTTTCCTGGAAGTAAATTACTTTTATGTATATCGCAAAAACACAACTGAAATAGTATTTTTTCGAAAGTACGAATGAAAATAAAAAAAAAACGAAAAAGCGTTCTGCTTTTACAATTTTCGAAACGAAAAAAATAACATTCTTAAAAAAAACAAACGTTCTAATTAAAAAAACTTTCCTCCACTCTAGCTTCAGCAAAAGAGACGCGCGCAGTGAGCCCCTCGTTTTCCTACACACGTGTATACGCGCACTACCTACCATATAGGTGTGTGTGCTCGCGCCTCGTATATTATAAAACTTGCATATACATATACGAACGCGTAATACCGAGGGAGGGCAGGCCCTTCTCTCGCATACGTGGAGGTTTTTTTTTCATGAAAAGAGTAGGTGTACACGCTCACCGCTTCTCGCCTCGATCGCGACGACGCCCTCTCGAGTGGGTTATTAGATGCCAGGGAAAAGCTCGCTCTCTCTCTCTTTCTTTCTCCCCTTTTGGCCTTTTTTCTTTCTCTCTCTCTCAACGCGCTTCCCTTCGCTACGCTACATACATGTACTAACACGAGTGCTTCTTGTTTAAGGTCAGGAAAATTAGGCGAGCGTCAGTGAAGAAACAAAGGCTAGCCAGCAAGCATGAACACAGGGGCATGACATATGACTTTTTGCATCGGCCGCTGACCCTATTTTATTTTTTTCCTGCCTTACCTCCATTCTCGCTGGTGGTACCCATACCTTACTTTACTTTTGATGAATCGAGGACTTGCTGCTACGACTGCGATATATACTTATGGTGGACGGAATTATTAATTATAGAATTTTTCATTTTTTTTTTATACCAACCGGCTTTTGATGGAGTGGAAAAGGAATAGTAATGACCGACGAGTCGTTGTGTAGTTTAATGTAGAGATTGAGAAAGTTTCGTTTAATATTGGTAATGTAGAAATGTTATCCTTGCTTATACGTAAAGAGCTAAAATTTTAATGAAGTTAAAACTATAAAAAAACATTTGTTAAAAAAAAATCTATAGTTTTCACCCCTTAAGTCAAAGCAAGAGTTTGAAAAACATAAAATTAAATGGTATTTTCGGAAACGTATTGTCTATGACATATGCTGCCTGTTACAACTGGTAATTTTGATGAGTCACTGCGCCCATAAAAGTTTACTTTTTCCTAAACTACGCTATAGTAAAATTATGCATAATATTGCATCAACAGAAAATGTTATCAATATATTCTAGCAACAATACTTATATAAAATTTAACAATTATCTATAAACTCCGATTTTCCAAATTTTCCAAATACCACAGTAAAAGAGCTGAAATTCTTACAGGATATATATATAGTTTCAGAGAGAGAGAGATCCACACTTTCGCCCCTATTCAAAAAACCAAGCTATAGTTCGATCCTCTTTTGAAAATCAGCACGCACAGTCCCACCTCCAAATTGGCCAAAAAGCAAATACAATGTTCCGCACTCTCTGCATTTTCGTTAAACTTTCATTCCATTCCCAACACGTGCTCGGGCTGAAACACGCATAATATATATATATATACACGCACAGCCTGTAAGGACTCACGGCGTGTGCAAACACATACAAGGCCGCTGCGGGATCCCACACGTGTGCAGTATAGAAACGCGGGGACCGTAATCCCGTCTTAAAACCGAAAGGAAATAGTCCATTATGTAATGAATTTTCCTCTGCCCCCCCCCCACTCTCTCTCTCGTTCTCTCTTAAGATATTTACCGGGCCGCAAAACCGTCGGCATTCCTTCTATATGCGCGGTGAGATGCGGCGAGTGACATCGTAAAAGAGGAAGGTATATATATATATGTATACGTATATGTATACGTATATATACGCATATGCTGTGGTAGAGGCGAGCGAGCGCAGACAATCGTAAAACTTTACTGAGAGCCAGCACCGACTACGTATATATATATATATGCGCGCACGAGGCTTTTTTTCCTTTCCTCCCGGCGATGGTAGTTCTGAATCCCTTCGCGATTATTATTTTTACTTTCTTAAAGCGGACTCGCAGTTGTTGTTGTTGTTAATTTTATGCAAAGATTTTTTTTATGTACGTCAAGAAAGTCATTTTGTATATTTACCGAGCTTTGTGTGACTGGAGAAATTTTTAAGCACCGGGAAAGTACAATGTATAGACATTTATGATAAGTCATCATTTTATTTGAGGAAAAATCTTCTTGATAGTTATACTAATAACGTGGAATTTCTAATTTGTAGGAAAACCATTTTTATAAGACGATCACTGTAATTCTACTTTCAAGACTGAATAAAACATTCCGCACATTTAATTGAAAAGTTGAAAAAAAGCGATTAACATCTGTTTATGTTGGGCTGTAAAAAAATTCAATTATAACTGTTAATAAGAGGCCACTTAGCTGAAGAGAAAAGAAATAACAATTAAATGTTACAGCCCATTTGAATAACATCGCTCGCGCGCGCGCGTTGTTTTTAAAGATAAGACGGTTACACTGATTGCGAGTCATTCGCCATAATGACGTGCAACGCGCATTTGGCAATGCAGATTTTCACGTGTGAGATATTATCGTTGTAAATATACCGTTATCGACGAATAAACGAACCTAAAATGCTTTAAGAAAGCGTCCGCTTTTTCTTCAGTTTCCCATCGTTATCTGACCCTATAGCATGCAAAAATAATCTCTATATAGCAAAACGCCCGTGCACAGGTAGTATAAGATTTGAAAGAGGTCGTGCGGAAAAAGAGGTTAAAAACTTACTCTCCTTCGAGAGACATCCAAATCGAGATCTTTTGGGAGCAAGTCTCTTGAAGAGTACGGCGCGTATGTATGCAGGCGGCAAAGAAGCAGCGACCAATTTGTCCTGTACACACACACACACACATATGTGTGTATGCACGTAAGGTGCGACGGCGGTGCTGTAGCACAGGTAGGGATTTCTCTC
>JAWWEQ010030892.1:0-22667 GCA_035583055.1 Torymus tubicola
AGGTGATTTTAAAAGAAAAAAAAATTTTGACCTCTCGATTCACCTGAGAACTGCCCATATATATATATATGTATATAATGTATATAATAATATACGAACGAGCGAGCATGCCGGATGTTTTATTTATGTGCGTACGTGAGTGTGAATACGTTCCGGAAAAGAAGAGGGGAGAGGAGAGATGCGGCGAATTGGCCCTGTCGGATGGAGAATGCGTGGCGGTGGGAGACGAAAAATCCAGGCAAACAAGAGCGAGATATGTGGAATTTCGACGGTGGATAACCTGGTTTACAGACTGCTTTAGGGTTGCTCTATATATATATATTGACTTTCAAATTCTTGTTTTCGTTTTGTCTCGCTTTTTCCGTATATTAAATTATTTCGTCACTGATTGTATATTATGATGCGATTGGGAGGGTAAAAAAATACGTATATTGGAATTTAGATTTCTATAGCAGTGTTCTAATCTTATGATTTATTTATATAGATTGTTTTCGAAATGTTTGTATAATATTGAATATGCTGTTAGCTTATCAATTATTCTATTTTATGCTGGTGCATCAGCATAAAAGTATCGAAATTGCATACTATAAATCAAATTTGTATTATATTGTTGACGTATATATACAAAATATTACGAAAGTTTCTTTCCACGAAAACATAAAATTGTTGGTTTCATCATAATTCTGATTGCACGACGTTTCCACATTAATTAAGTAAAATGCCTGAGCTACGGTAAGACACCGGGTATATATATATAATCTTAAGTCTTTTGCGCGTGGCGTTTAATTAACATTAAAAGCGCACTCAAAGTGTGGCAACAATGTCGTCGTTTCGAAGTAAACAGCATTATTGTGCTGTACCCCAGAATATTTTTCTCAAGTAAAATGAACAGAGAAAATCAGCCGACATTTCAAAGACAAACTTCTCTACGAAAAGCTTCTCTCTCTCTCTCTCTATAACGAAATAATATACATTTCAATGTAGACGCGCGTGACTTTCAAATTCATCTGAAATAAATACGTATATTATACACACGTCATGCTCGCGCCCTTCTCACTGGCCTATAAAATCATACGTATCAAACCCCGGGTCGAATGAAAAAAAATCAGGCTCGAAAAAAAAGAAGACCCCAGACTAATAAATTACGCGCCGTTCCGCGTAAAGAGCGAACCCAATAGATTTTTCAAAACATCTCTATCCTTTCAGTCCTATGAAAATCGAAGCCTGCACATGTGTGTATGTGTGTGTGCACGCACGAAGCGAAAGAAAAATTCTCCGCGCCTTCCATTCCACGCTCTTTTTTCCGTTCCACACACATACATACATAAACTCACATACATGAACACACATACACACCTACAAGCTCCAATATCGACTTTACGTCTCTCTTTCTCTTTCTCTCTGGCGGATGGCAGCGGCAGCAGCAGCAGCAGCGTTCACTCGCTCCTCTTGGCTCGCCGCCAGGCCTGTTTCCATCAGATAACAAATTCCTAAGCTTCGAGAGAAAGAGAGAGAGAGAGAGAGAGCACACGGGGTGTACACACGCCGTAAGCCTATTTGCGCGCGCGAGCCTCCTTTTTCTCCTTCTCTTCTTCCTCGCGGATAAAGTAATCCTCCGTCTTTTTCCGTCTCTCCCTCACACGCTTGCGCCGCACGAAAAAAGCCTCCCACGTCTATTATATACAGGTGGTGTATATGCTTGCTATATATATAGAGAGAGAGATGGACCAAAACAACCACGCTAGAGAGAGAGAGAATCAGCTGACACGCGTATGCGTACGCGCGACGCGTTCGAATGTATATACACGCGTGTTATCTTATTAATAATGAAAATTGAATTCGTTTGGGGAATTCGCTTGTGTGCAGTGTGTATACGCTAGAGCTGCCTTTGTTTTTCAACTTAAACAGAACCATGCGCCTGCGCTTTTTTTTTTTGCGGGTATACAGCCGTGGCTGTTTTATTATTCAGCGTGAATTTCTCGCACTCGCGTATGGGATGAAAGTGGAGAGGAAAAAAAACGTATGACGCGCGGCGTTGCTAAATATTAACGCGAAATACAGCCGTATGTGTGTTGGTGTGTGTGCTTTTTGCACGCGCTCGCGTTTCTTTGTCGTCGCGTACACATACTATACGTTTTTTTGGTGGGGTAATCTCCTTGAAACGAGCGCTACGAGTAATAAGATTAACTGCTTTGGATTATGCGCTAAGAGAACGAATTTTTTAATTTTTCTGTCGAATGTCTAGGCGAATGAGAGAGAGAGTACAATTGTGATAAGTGTACGGAGCATCGTTTGCTAAGTGTCTGAGAAAAATGGGTGAGCATTAGTATGTTATGTTGAAAAATAAGCAGAGCTTTTGTTTTAATGTTAAATGAAAGTGAAGTTGATTTTTATTTAAAGATTTAATTTATTACAGTACGGGTCTCGACGAATAACTCTTATTGTTTATAAATTCTTCTCGGAATACATAAATAATAATTGACCTTGAACGAATAAAATGCATGTGCTTTATTATAACACGTAAAGTAAAATCAAAGAATAAATCATAAACTGATTCCCCCAACTTTATATTAAAACCGCATTTGCTGTACGCGTAAAATATCTATCGATATTTGTACGCAAAATTACTTTACCATTATTTTAATAATATTTAATATTTAAACGTACATCGTAAATTAATATTAGTCATACATAACCCGTAATCGAAATCAATTATTCATTGTTCTCTTAATTAATATCACATGACATACTTGGCGAAACGATTGAAAATCAATTAATAAAAATAAACAATTTAATTCCAGAAACCTAGCAACATAATTGAACAAACGATTACATTATATTACACCGAGGCAATAATAATTTCACGCGAAATGACGAATATAACGGCCAACAATAACTCGACGCCGGCGACAAATAACAAAACGCTCGAGAGCTGCCACGCCAAAAAATATCGAAACTATCGCTCTCACTTGGCGGCTTTTCGCTATACTGCTACGCTTATATATCTATAACGCCTGCAAGTGGTGCGAGCAAGAGAGAGAGAGAGAGGAGAGCAATCGTTGGTAAGAAAACTTTATACACCCTCGTTGGAAAGTACGAATCGGCACGCGCGCCACTTTTCTCTCTCTCTCTTCTCGCTCGCAATACGGAATTACGCTCTCGTTTGTTTCGTATTTTCGATAACGTTCTCTTTCTCTCTCTCTCTCTCGTACACTTGCTTCCTTCGCCAATTCTTTCGATAGCACAAGGCGGCAGGCGACAATTTTAAACGTCCCGATGGAATAAGGTCGTCTCTCGCGCTGCCAGACATAGTAAAATTTTATCGCCGAAATGGCTATGAGGGCCTTCGATGCGCTTATAGAAGAGGATAGCTCGGATTCTGTTTCCTTGTCGCGCGTATACGCGTGTATGTGCAACAACGTCGACGACGACGACGACGATCGAGGGAATATTTAAAATTTAAGGTATGCACTTTATGCGATGATAAAATCGGAGAGCGCTGAATTTACTTCGGGTTGATGGCTTTAATAAGGCGATGGCTGTATAGGAGGAAGATGTCGGCATTGTTTTCATTTTTAGATTTTTTTTGGGGAGTGGGTACGTTTTATGTGGAAATTTATCCCGAGAGTGTGCAAAATAATTGTTTAATAATATGTAGAGATTTGTGTTAATTAGTCTTGTATATGGTGAAAATTTTATGCATGTGCGGCATGATTCTCTTCATTTTTTGTTCTATTCTATAATTCTTAATGGTGTAACTTGTACTTATTTTATTTTCTTTGGATTTACGAAATACATAAATCTATGAGGTTGTGAAGAAAGTATTTTATTCGAAAAGATAGGTTAATGTTTTCTTTAACATTTTTATAAATATTATTGGTTATTTTATGTATAGTATCCAAAACAACTATATAATTCCCAATTTATTTTTTGATCTATTACAAAAATTTTAATTTAAAAATAAAAAAAATTTAAACTTCAAAGATATACGCTATTAAAGCTTTCCAGTCTCAATAACCTACGTCTGAACGGGATATAACTTTTTTTACGACCACTACCTTGGAGGTCAATTATTTTCATACAATTTCCAAGAAAAATTAGTTCTCAAACCCAATACTTTTAAAATTTACAACGTTTGTTATTTCAACATTGTTTATTTCTGCTTAATTAACAAATAGTTACTTAAAGTAAATGTTAATGAATTTACTTTGCTGCTTTTCATGCACTTTTGCGCGGGCATTATATCAATAGAAGCTCTGTATATTTACGGTTTAATTAACAACTAAAACAACATTTAACTGTCGAAACCATATATGATGATTACGCCGAAACTGCTAAATTGAAACTAAACAAAAACCGTTGCTAATGGATTGACTCTTTACTTCTTCGAAATAAATTGCCTCTTTCCTCGCAGTAATTTTTCAACCTCCCTTCCACAACCACAGACTTCAGAAACACTATACTTGCTTCATGCAATAATGCAAAACGAAAAAAAGAATTTTAAAAATTTTCATTTCATTCTTCCACAAAACAACACACCCACATACGTATACATCCTTAACCTTCTGACAGCCGGCATTTTTCCTACTGAAAAAATGTAACTTTCTCGAAATTTTCCATAAAAATGTTTCTTAAGTAATAGTATATGTAAGCCGATCATGGAATGACGCCATATAGCGTCATATCGGCTGTCAGAAGGTTAAATATCATCAACAATATCTTCAAAATATTATTCGTTTCACAACTAAAAAAAAAACAAAAGTTCTCATATCGCGACACCACCGTTCCAAGCATCCCTCCTCAAAAGCTCAACGACCCCCACGCTCGAATTGCACCTCTCGCCGATATCTTCCAAACGAAATAACGGCAAAATCGCCGATCTCAGCCTCGACTCACTGAATAGCGAAAAATTCTTCTCTCTCATCCTCTCTCTCTCTCTCTACACTCCCTCTATTTTCAACTCGCGCGCCGTTGAAACGGAACGACGATAGTTTTCGGAAGCCAGCCACGCTCTCGTGCAAGCTCGCGAACGCGGCAGTCTTACAACTCTGCAACGCTGAGACAGCGTTGCACACACATACACATACACACACGTGAGAACTCGTGAATGGGGTTGTTAGCAAGTGCCAGGCTGAACCCTATATCTCGAATTCTCCCACCGTCGTCGTCGTCGTCGTCGTCGTTGTCCCTTCGTAACTTACTACTCGGGACGTGTACACGAACCACCAGCACTACCACTGTTACCGCCACTGTGCCTTTCCCCCCCACTGTGCGCCTGATTAATTTGCCTAATGCCGCGAATTAGCGGAGACACGCGTGTAAACGTGACGTTGGCTTCGCATAGCCTGTCTTTGTATTTACGTCTATGTGCGCGTATATGTCTGGTCGATCGTGTGTGTATATATATATATATATATATAGTGTAGAACGTAATAACGTTTGGGAGCTGCTGGTATAGGAATGGGAGGAAAATACCTTGGTTCTTCTCGTGGGATACTCGACGTTTCATTATCGGGATACGAGCTCGAGAAAGGGAAAGAGGCAGAAAAGAGATGAAAATAGTCGGTAGTCGGGACAGCTTGTTATTGTTTGATAGAGTTCTGATGAAATGGGGAGAGCGAGAGAGTTTTGCTGGCTATTTTTGAATTTACGATACAGGGGGAGAGTAGATGGAGTTTGTGGAAATGGGTGTACGTGGATGCAGGGATTTTCGGTGCTTTATGTCTGCTGTTCTTTTTATAAAGAACCGATATTTGTAAAATAATGTATTAATTTAATGAGTAGAGTTCTCAGGATGAGGGTCTATAAAAAGCAATTAAAAACTAAAATGATGAAAGCTTGGTTAAATACTGTATAATAACAATTCGAACTGGATTGCAAATGACAGTATTAATTGTTCGCGAATGTATCAATGAAATGAAAATTCTAGAAAAAAGTTTAAAAGTAATTTGACACAATATTTAATGAGAATGACCTTTCGCTCTGTTTGCGAACGGCAAATATTAGCGTCATCCACAGTTTATTTGAAACCGTTCAGCTTTTAGTGTCTTTGGTTTATAAAATAACCTTTGATTTCATTTATAAACAACCAAATATTTGATTCTTCGCGATAAATTAATTTTTGTAAATTGAAATTTAATCGAGTGTAATTATCAAACCACAAACTCGCAAATATCAACAGGTTTGCATTGTTAGTTTCGTATACCAAAATTTAAACCAATTTCAAAGTTATATATTATTACAAAAGTAACATCGAACGGTCGATTTCACGCAGGTACGCTAATAAAAACCACTAAAAATTCAGTTGTAATACTAATTACTCATACCTATTAGTTCCATAAATAAATATTATCATTCTATTTCAAATTAGTTCGAAAAATGAATAAAATCAGCAGCTTCGCTATACCTTTCAAAAATCGTTATAAATTATGTAACCTTGGATATCATCTAAATATCTTAACGATTTTTTACAATTAACAAACGTACCATATAATTCATTTTAAATTTTACTTCTTAAAATATTTATACTGAAGCATGTACCATATACGAACGCTACTTTATTTCAAAGACCTTAAATAAGAACTGCTTAAGAAGCCAGTTCCTAAATGTTCCCAAGCAAGGCTAAATCACACGCGCGTATAACTTGCCGCAAACACGAGGACAAAGTGGTACTTTCGGGAGGGCCGCAGATGTCCCAGCGCCAGTTTAAGTAACTGATAAAAGGGGGCGGATCATAATGCAGAGGAGCGAGAGCGTATAGGACGAGGTCATTTTTACTGCGTGGACTTTTTTCTGTTTAACGTGGCTGCTTTATGGAGATGCATAAGTAATGCATCGTTTTCCATTCTTTTTCGGTGTTATTATGGTAAAGTTATAAAATATTATATTACATTTTAAAATGATAATGTTTTATATCTTGAAATATTATTAAAGAAATATGATATTTCTTGGTTTATTTTTTGTGGAATTATTTTTTAATGGTTCTTGCACTTAATATGTGTATATACAATCGCCGGGAAAATTTTCTTTAAAGTGGTCGTAAAAACAACGATAACAAATATTTTAAGGCATACCTCTGTTATAAAATTTTTTTGTATTATGAATCATACAATAGACAAAAAAACTTTTGAACTCACGAAAATACTCTAATTATAACACCGTTACAATATCAAATCAATCTTTTTATGGAAATTTAATATGAGAAAAGTGAAAGATAAATCGAAACTCTTTGCTTCTACTTAAATTCTTTTATCCCATATACCGTGAAAAATGTACTTTTTATATTACAGTAGGGTTAATTGAGCACATTTTATTGTTACTAAACAAACAATTTGTCTTCGCTTACAAGTGCTAATACAATAATCAAGATCGACTATGCTAAAGCATTTTAATAATATTATGAACATAAATGTCGAGGTAAGTGGCAAAGCTCGACCTAATTATACATAAATTGAATTAATTATATCACTAAGCTAACGTTAAGTACCGCTTACAACGTTCGAAATAAGAGTTCAATATTTTAACAAAACTATTTCCTTTTCAAGGTATACCAAATCATCATCCCAGACTTCATTAAATTTCTTAATTTCTTCAACAACCATAAGCACGTCTGTTTGAAAAAAAAAATATACCAAACCGTATATCATCCTCGGATAAACAATCAAGCTATCGTACAATCTAAAATTAAAATCAATACAAAACGTTTTCATGCAAAAGCGTCGCGCGGCATTGCGAAATCGATTCGATCGCCCGCATTTCTCGAGCTCTTTCAACCTAAACAACTGCCGGTCTATATACGGCACAGCCGAATAAAAAATCATCCCTCCAATAATATTTCCCAACCACCGTGTGCGCTGCAGCCGCTTGCTCGTTCGCCAATATTTCACGAAAAAAAAACACGCACACACATACACAAATACCCATATTCTGACATTCGAAACCGCATAGCCGAGAAACAAAACAATAACAAAAGCGATGCGCCTCGGTGTGCGTGCGTGCTGCATCGGACAACTGACTCCCTCCCTCTCTATTTCTCTCTCTCTTGTATAATACGCGCATCGCGTTACGGTCATCGATAACCCAGCACACTGTCGACTAATATCTCGTGGTAATTGTCGCGAGTTGGTATATATATTACGCGTTAATTTGACCTAGACAATATACATGCTTCTCTGTCTCTCTGTACTCGGTATGGGGCTATTAACCACGAGACACGCTTGAGGTCGTTGCTTTCCTTCTAATTCGAAAACGCGAGAAGAGAGCCAGGTATACCTATCCTACCGAACACTATATAGCAGAGAGGCGATCAATCGACAATTACGGTAATTAAGGGGAGAAGAGAGACGTGGAACAGTGTAGCGAGGGAGTGTATATAGTAGAGACAGGAGAGATGGAGAGAGGTTAATTTCGCGTGATTCGGATGGAAATTGGACGAGATGGAGATGCGATGTGCAGTTGCAGAGAGAATGAGAGAGAGAGAGAGGAAAAAAGGGATATTGAGGGTGTCTCTGTGTGGGTAAACAGTGTGCTCGAGTTCTTTTGTTTAGCGCGGGGAACGGAATTGAACGGGTGGTTCGTTGAGTAGAAAACTTTAAGAAATATATATATTATAAAATAAAATTTTTTTTTGTCTTTTTTGTTATAATATATTATGAAAATATTAAGTAGTAGTTATGTATGCTAAATAATAAATAACGAAATATAACATAAATCTTCGAATCAAATAATTACATTCAAAGTTACTTTCTATAAGATATCGTTTTCAATATTTTTTAAAACATTCAACATTCAATTAATATACTTTATTGCATTGTACATATGCATGATTGTTATGTACTTATTTATTCTGTTACGTGTATTTCACATTATTTGTTATTTATTCAGATACATTGTGTTTGCAATATACTTTGAAATATAGGGTGGCAATGACGTTTTATAAAAATATTAAGCAAATAATATAACCTACGAATTCGTGGAATACAATGTATCGAAATATTATTTATTTTTTGTATTTATAAAAATAAAAATTCAATTAAGAATATAGTGGGCTTGTATCAAGCAGTGCGTGAAACCTTACCACAACATATAATTATTAATCCGTTTGTCGTTGCTAAAATTATTGATAATTGTAATAGTACTTATCAACTTCTAAATTCGTTAACCAATTTAGAAAAGCATTGCATCGTCATCACCCAAAATACAGTTTAAAACGAATATAGTTAACATTTAATTCTCATCAATATAACAAAAAAGCCAGCAGTTACTTCAACGCGACCTCACAAATTTGCAATATAATACACACGCGCAAGAAGCCGCAATTAACCGTGGCAATTGCAACATTTATAACCTAAAAACAGCGTGGGGTGGTCGGCAAACACCAACCGACGCGCGGGCAGATAGAACTAGACTCTAGCTCGAGTTCTCATTTGCATGGTAACTAGCGGCGGCCGAATTTTCTCGTTAATCGTCATCGTGCGACCGGGCGACCGATTTTCCAACGACGGTAGTAGCGTACAGTGCTGGTGGTCTCGATTAAACATACTGATTCACGGTTTGTCATTACAGCCCGAGAGAGCGCGAGAGGAAGTTCAAGAGTCATCGATTAATGCGCAAACGCACTGTCGAGATATTTTGGAGGGTTATACCAAAGTGTATTGGTTTTGATTTATGTGAGTAGCTTTTTTTTTAAAATATAGATTATAAAGCGAAGATATTTCTCTATATTTTTGATAGAGCAACGGTTTAGGTGTAATAAATGAGTATGGAGGCGAGAAAACGAATGGGCGTTATTTATGGATCAGATTTATATTTGTAGCTTGGTTTTATGAATCAGTTTTGCTTGGACACGCAATTGCTACAGCCGTATGATTACGCGGTATACCGACAAATTGCAGTCCTTTAAAATATATAAAGTTGGACAGTGCTGCGCCGATATATGCTTCTTTTATCGATATATATTGAACATTTATTACTTATTATTTTCATAAAGTGTTAGATTAACTTCTCTTGAATAGAAAAAGAAAACATAAAAGCAGAATTAACAAATTTTATTAATTAATGTAAGTTTAATAGAATTCTTGACATTTAAATTGAAAAAATTCTTCATTTATCATCTAAAGTAGGGTATTCTGAAGGTTTCAATTTTAGTGTAAAATATAGTAACTTTCCCCAACTCTAACTTTTGAATCTACTATTTCATCGATTTTGCTTTCGCGCTGGAATCCACCAGTACCTACCCGTAGCTAACGTACTTTAATTACTTTGTCGAAAAGTGTCAAAGTGCCAATCTCACGTAGGGTTATAAAGTTCCAAAATAAGGTTACCTTTTTTTTGATGTACAACGTAATTGTTTAGATACCATTATGTTTTTACTCTCAGCTAGTAATAAAGGTAAAAGAAGAAAAAAACGATCAAATTTTAATTCAATAAAACATTTTAAAACTGCGTAAAAATTCATTATTCTTACATTAACGTAAATGGCATTTTCACAAAGTGATATATAATTATTAATACATTATTACGATAACATGCAAACAACGTTTAATTTATTATGTACACATTAAAGGTATAATACTAACAATTTCGAATAATTCAGGAACAACAAAGAAACGTAACGGCGGCAACGTCGTTGCAATATAATTCGTTTGCGCAAGCATCCGTTGGTTACTTCAGTCGCAAACTTTTATCATTTTCATAAATAACGATAAAACAAAAGAAGGCCAGCAGCAACAACAGCTCATTCGAAAAAGTAAAATTAACGGCTCTCTTTACGACGCGCAATGAATCCCACTCCTTTAAGATCCCGTTAAACTTCCATTCTCGCGCGCGGCACGCTCTATATATATATATAGACTCCTACCGAACGGCACTAGCGAGCAACAAAACAGATAATCACGCGCTATATAAGCGCGATCCCATTTACTTTACAACTAATTCGCCAAAAACTCAGCCGGCAATTAAAGCCGTAACGAAACTCTTCCTTTCCTCCTCGTTCCACGCGTAAAATCCACGAACGATCTTCCCACGCGTCTTCTTACCAACTTCAGCTTCTTCTTCTACTTCTTCTCACACACCAACGAAAAAATTGACGAAACTGCCCAATTAAAGCGAGTCCCATATATATATGTTTCGAGGGTAAAAGAACCATTACTCAAGCCACTTAACCCTACGGTTGTCGAAACGACCGCACGCAAAAACTACTTCAACGTACTATGAAAAAAAAAGTGCTAGTTGGACAATCGATGTGTGGAGCCACCGTCGCGCCGTGCGCGCTCATTTGACATTCCCTGAACGCGCGCGAGTGAGAATCGACGTTTCAATATTGATAGAAATGAACGGGCACCACGCGAATGTGTTTGCACTCGCGTGTGGCTTTATGTAAACGTACGCGGTTTTCGTGAGCTTTGGTATAGCGCGCATAGTAGGTGTTGAAGGTTGAAGAGGACCACGTGTATGTTGTGGCTTTTTGTCGGCGATGCGTCGCTTTGCGATGGGATGTATATGTACTGCCTGCGGGGGACTGGTAGTATAGATCTTTTTTGTGGATGTAGTGAGTGTGTGTGTATGTGCTGTGAGAGAGATGGTAATGTGGAAGTTGTTATATTGGCTGAATAGGTTGAAAAAAACAGTAGTGACTTGATTGGATACCAGAGTAACTGAATTGGGTTTTCAATATTTTTTTTTTTTTTATAAAAAATTGATAAGTTGAACTGATAATATAAAGGTTAACTTAGAATTCCTATCCAAAGTACAGACAAGTCATAGATGTTTGTAATGTCTCATATTT
Source organism: Torymus tubicola (assembly GCA_035583055.1). NCBI lineage: Eukaryota > Metazoa > Arthropoda > Insecta > Hymenoptera > Torymidae > Torymus > Torymus tubicola. Next base: position 11,786 of record JAWWEQ010030892.1, read on the forward strand.
TTAATGTATAAAATACGATATACAATTATCATATATATAATACATCAAATAAGTGGCATACCTGTAAATGAAAGTCGTGGTTAAATTCTTAATTTATGATACATTTAGATTTTTCGATAATATTTTTGGACCTTAAAAATATATTGACAATGTAAAATTTCAACCATTTTAAAATTACCTTATTACAATAAGCTATTATAATTTTATTGATTTTCAAAAATCATTAATTATAATAGCTAACTTTGTTACATTTCGAAACACCGATAATTGAATAATGTATGATATTCAAATTTCAATCAATTTGAACTTCCTCGTATTAAAAACTAATAAATCCCTGTCATTCTTCAGTTATCTATATACCGATCATCAATATCAAACTATTTTGATTGGATTACTCGTCACACCCATAATACCCGCATAAATTTGTCGCTTTTCCTCCTCCTCTAACTTATTTATATTCACAATACACACAAACCCCACAGTCGATATACAAAATCACAACGATACATTTTTATTTAAACAAAGCGCCACATTTTAATACCAAAATACTCGCTTCGAAAACAGGGAAAAAAAAGCTCGCATCCCCTTGCTACGTTTTATATTTATCAAAATACACGTACAACTGCCTACGTCCACCCCAACAAAATCCATTCCACACTCTATATATCCCCTGAGCTAATTCCATCCTAACCCACTGTACGAATTCTACATCCCGATATTTCTCTCTCTCTCTCTCTCTCATTCAAAAACTCCATCTCCCTCTACCTCAACCTATCTCACTCAGGGCCCGCAGGCGGAATCGCGAAAAGGGCTTAAAAAGACCCATCGATTCGCGCTATACTGGCTATACCGCCTATACACAACGATGCAATATCACGCGGAGTTGGCTGCTACACCTCTCTCAGGCTAGCACACAGCTTTAACTTCCCGTAAAACTCTCCTGCGCGTGTATATAGCCACAAAAACGAACGACGATGCCACTAGCCACTGCCGTCGGCCGCAACAAAACAGAGGCGTTCGCGCGGAATTCGAACAAAGATACGACGCGATGTTGCTCCTTTTTTTTTGCTCGCTCGCTCGCTTCCGTACGTGTATATATACATATACACGTGTACAGAACGGAGGAGAAGGAAGAAGAGAGAGAGAGAGAGAGAGAGTCGGCAAACGAATCTGGGCCATCGATTTTCCATTCCGCCGCGGGATACGCGCGCGTGTATACAGGGGGGAGGGAAAGGAGAGTTATAACTTTTCAGTGCGAGCACGCGGCAATCCGAGCGATGACCGGATGAAAAGCACGCGCATTGCTGGCTTCACCAGCTGCGGAATCAGTGCGTATAGTTGGGTATATATGTGGGGGTTGGCAGTTTAGGGTTTAGGTGACATGACGCGTACCCCCACGTGCGGATATGTGCAGCCATATGTGCAAGGGTTGCGTGTTATACGAGCGTATGTATATATATATATACTGCATATAATCGAGCGTTTGAGAGGGGAAGGTGTATAGTAAGCGTGCATTGATTTGCGAGATCGTCGAATTTTAATGCTGTGGTGTGGAGTTAAATCTTGGTTTACATCCGACTGGAAATGGTGAATTCTTCGATTGTGCGCGCACTGGGAGTACTGAAAAGTCATGCAATTGAGGGAATGAAATCATACTAAAAGTATACGTATACTTTATAGCTATATCAATCAGGTGGTTTACTCAGAATGATTGATACGTGATTGATTGTCGTTCTTATAGAAGTTATAGATGTAGTTAATAAAAAAAAGATCTTTTTTATTTTAGGTAACTGAATTTCTGCTTCAATTTAAGTGCATGATTATTTTAACTGTGAACAAATGTTAATGTTAATTATCAAAATAAATTCAGGAATATTTGATGGAAATATGCGATTGCATTTAACGTTTGGATATGTAATACGCTGATATTCAATTATGTGTATCGCATTTCCATTTTACTGTATCAATCCTCTTCTTTCATTATGAACTTTCGATGTGCAATCAACTATTCAATCGTGGCTCGATTGTTTTTTAGAGCAGTATATCCATTTTATCGTCGATATATAATGGAATAACTTTTATTTTTACTCAACACAGTTTAAATTATATATATATATATATATATTTGTAATAGTAGTGCACTAATCTACAGCAATATAAAATAGAGAATTTATTGTTATTGTCATTATTATAGAAACAAAACAAAGGATGTATAAAACGATTGCAAAATAGTGTGATAATGTTCTGTTTAAACGATAAGTGTTCAAGCATCAGGTATTTCATCTATAGATTTAACGTGCGATTGAACTAAATTATTCAAATATTGTCAAAAGAATAGAATATAGATATATAATACATACAATAAATGCAATAACAATTTCATCCTCATAATGATAATTTAGCACAAAAACTGATAATACAGATCAATGTACCATGTGACTTTTCTAAAAATACTTTTCGACCGCGCTGATCACAATTATTAATTCAGATTTTATTTGGAATACGGCTCGATAAAGTTATTAATAAATTAGTAAACTAAATAAATTTCCCACTATGCAATAGAATAATTCCACCTCAAAAACATTGTCAAACGACGCGTATATATCAACCTGCGAAAACACTATAGCCATGACTCACGCACTATAGTACATACACCCACATAACATACATCTACATACACACAAACACATATTCTGGGAAAACAACGCGTATTTCCACGTCAATTATATGCACGGAAAAATGCAACGAGCTCCGTGTAAACATTGCGCTACTGTTTCCACAAGATTCCCTAAATCACGAGCGTACGCGTGCGCATGTACGTTACCTTTCGCCCTCTCTTTTCCAAAAAATATAAGCGTATGCGTTAAAAAAAAAAAGACTTTACCGTTACGGAGAATCCCGAAAAGCGATAGCTATAGCACGTATACGAAGTCGAGAGATCCATTCCATTTCCACGGCTGCAGTGGAGTACGTACGAGCTTCTGAATATTCAACGTGACTCTCTCTCTCTCTCTTTCCCTCTGCGGGGTACAAATACGCGCGCCGGGTGGACGAAATCTTCCAACGTCGAAAAGCCACGTGTCTGATGTGTGGTCGTTGCCGAATGTTGATTTTCAACCCTATATATATGCGGATAGAGAGAGAGAGAGCAGCGAGTTTTGATTTCTCGGTGTCGTCGAAAGCTAGGTAAACGCGATGCAACTACGTTAGTCACTTTTTTTATCCTATTGAGAGAGAGAGAGAGAGAGAGAGAGAGAGAGGAAGAGAGAGACGAGTTAGCGAATTTCGGGAATGTGTGGCGATAGGTCGATGCATCTTTAATGGACACGCGAGCGGAACTTTGTCGCGGTGATAGTTATAAATTTAAAGGTAGCCGCAGGAGCGGGGATTAGTTGGGGTGGATTATACGGTGCTTGTGAGCTGGTATGAGAATCTGTCGATGTGGTTCGAGAGATTTGCGAGAGGTTGTGAGAGTGAGGATATAAGGTAATTTTATGAATTTAATTATACAGCATTTTAAGACATGTGAAAGTTATTTTAATTTGGCTTTCTTTTTAAATTATAGTGTATGGTTTTTATGACAGTGAGAATGTGATTACAATAGCAAAAAGATGATTGATTAAAATTTTTTTACTTTATTTCTTTATTGATTTATTGTTCTTTATTGTTTAAAATGTAGTTTTCCCTGTGATAATAATTACTGATTTTTCTATATTACATTTATTATGATGTGCAATAAACTGACTTGTATAAATATATGTGTGCAATACTTAAATTGTGATGTATATATATCGTTATTATTGTTATTAAAAAATTGTTATGTGTTAAAGTATAGAACTCTATATGTATATCATTTTTTATAAACATATTAAATAAAGAATATTATTATTAATATATTATCAATAATGAGCATATAAATAATAATAATATCGTGACCTAATATAAAGTACGCCACCGAAGTCTTTATAAAATTAAAAATCCATACCTCTATTACATGTGATTTCATACACAGGATTATTATTATCATTATTATTAAACGTGATTAGGCCGAGCAATAATTCATGGCACGCATACAGCCACATCTATAGTAGCATATAACAATCGCCATAAATCGTCCCAATCATGCATCGATTGCGTTATAAAATAAACCTCTTAGCCACTGCGGTGTGCACTCTGCACTTAGCAAACATAATTACCTGCTTAATTATTTATATTATTATACAATTATACAAGCGAATCAAAAGTATGTCCCGCAAATTTGATTATCACACCACATCAAAACACATTGCTGACATATACTCGCGAGTTATTATTACCGCACAGAATCATGTATATGGGTAATTTCAGGTCAACTGAGCAAGATGTCAATTTTAAAAACTGCTCAAAATTTGTAGATACTTAGTTTTTTATGAAAAAACATGTCCTAAATTTTTAGAGCAATAATTTCAATAATTACAAAAGTTATTGCATATCAAAAATTGTTATTTTTTGCAATTTTTGGTGAAAACTCAACTTGACCTGAAATTACCCATATATAAATTATACCTGAAGTGCGTGCAGAATTCAACGTCGCGCGCGATTTTCCTTTCCCCTTCTGTATACCACGTAATTAAACACTCGCTGCATGAGCTACAGTTTATCACACACGCGCGTGTGCAACAAAAAAAGCACTGGACTTTACATTATACACACATATACATACATGTCGTCAACGATTTTCTCCATTTCAACACTTTCATTTCATCCGAACACGCCACATATATATATTATACATACACCACGTCGTATATAGAATCATTGCGGGCGTTACGTGGTCGCGCATAGAGCGAAACTCCTACATGTGAAATTCGAAAAGTTCGGCAAAACGCAAATTACCAAATGCGAAGTTGCGCACGAAAGTACATGTACACGTGTGAGAAGTCGATATATATACATTATACATACACACATAGACTCAGCTGCTGCTGTCCAAAAACTCACTGAGCTTCAAAACTCCATTACGAATTAACGCCCAAATCGTCGTTCTGCGATCAAACCTTCATGTCTCCGTATTTATATATATGTTATACAGTAGTGGTAGTAACAGACTTATACGGAACGAATAATTTCGTAAATGTATTCGTCCTTCTCCTCCGACGCCGTTTACTCCACCTCATTTACATCCGGCTTACATAATGGTTCGACTCGTCCCAACGAATTACGCGCTCGCGAGCATCATGTATGTACATTTTCCCCGTCGTATATATATATATGTTGGCTTACTTTACTTTACTCGTGAAATGTCTCGCGTATAAGTATACATACAGGCGTGGATATATCGTCTGTATATTTTCGTCGCCTGTAATCGTGGCCAAGTCGACTAATGGTATTGGGAAAGAGTGGCGGGCAAATGCATTAAGCGAGCACGAGAGCACGTGACGGTCTGTATAACATATAAATGATATCATCTACTTATTGCAGAATAAAAGAAAAATGGGGGATATTTCGATGGATATTGTCACGGACGGTAAACTCGTCGACGTACACTTGATACGATATCGCGACGTTATAGGTTCGTGAGGTTGGAACGTATAGGACTATTCGAATTGCGGGTCCGTGAGGTTACGTCTATATCGTCACTATATACTTATATATTTTTTCACAATTTATCATTTTAATTTTTCATTTGTGGAATAATATAAAGAAATATATATAGGTGAAAATAGTATATAGATGACGATATAAAAGAAACGTAGTAATATCAAAACATACTATGAAATACAATTATTTGATAGACAATCTTGACTGACTGAATAAAATAAATAAGTCGCGTGAAAAATATGCAACATTATACGGGCTATTTCTTTCTATAAATCTGGTGCTGTGACCATATTGAGCTAATGTCGCGAGGCTCAGTTGGTGGTCTCGTGCACATCTTCTTCTTACCGCTATTCTGACGCATCAGAACTTGATTGTACAGTCAAGCAGCTGAGCTCGTAATAATTCCTATAAAGAAATTGTCATCCTACAAACAACTTCTTATTTGTTTTTTTTATGATCCCAGCAAAATCTTGATTTTTGATTACGTTATTTATGAACCAGTAAAAAATAATTCTAACTATTTTTATATATATATTTACATTAAAAACATAGCAACGCGCACCAACGCTAGCTTTGCTCTTTCTCTTCTATATTCTTCAAATATTTGAACGAAATTCACAAAACGAAACTTTTATTTGATAACTCTATATCCGGCTCCTGGGCAAAATTCAGTTACGGCCATTAAATTTTCCCCCTTGCGTCGTGCTGCAGCAGTCCCTATACACATTCTCTCTCTCTTTTTCGTGCGCCCTGAAAAACGAGAAAGGATTTCTGATCCTAAAAGCCGCGTAATAAACTCAAGCGAACGCTGCAGCTCTCGCACATATTATTTTGCATTTCTCCCTTCTCATCATATATACATATACACACACACAAACACACAGAGGAGATTATTTCACTCGCTGCTCTTATTTACAACTATATATACGCACACGTACGTATGTATGTATGTACGCGCGTGCAATTGTTATACCTCCTTTGTCGCGACGATTCGCAAACTTCTTTCGCTTTCCGCTGTGCATTAGTTGGTCGCGCGCTTTAATCCCATTGGGCGACAGCCTTTTATTTCTCCGCTCCATTTCTCGCTTCATATATATTCTCTGCCGTATGTATTTATATGTGTGCAACATGGTTGCAACGTATATAGGAGTGGTTTAAACGCTCGGTATAGCGGTGAATAAATAGAACCGTCACGTGTTTGTATAGGTATAATTTTGTAAATACGCGTAAGCGCGTCGTAGATTCGATGTGAAAGTATTAATAAAACGCGCTGCGAAGTGGAAAATGATGAACGAATTGTTTAATGGTATATTATTATCATAGCTGAGATGGAATTTAGCGATTTGCAATTATTGTAAATGCACTAATGATATTATAGACGCTGAAGAGATCGATTTTGATTTATGTTAATGAAATTTGAATGTTTGATAATGATTATTTGATTAGTATTTCATATCGCGTGATTCTTCGAAATTTAAAAGTCCTTTATGTCGTTAAACATATGTTAATTGTTATATGATCATCAATATGGAATTCGGGAATTTCATTTTACAATTGAAATATATATACAGTTATTAATTATAAAAAAAAGATTTTTTATTGTAGGTACCAGTTTATTATAGAATTTCATTTCGAAATAAAACAGAACAAAAATCAAGTCTGCTCTCAAGTATTAATCAATGCTGCTTTCCATTTCCTACTCCTACATATATGTATATACATATATGACGATCCTTCAACTCCCCTCCCAATATACCTCAGAAATATGTACAACAAACAGCTGATATTTTATATCCCGGTCTTTTCTCTTACCACAATATTGCCGTACACTCCTATATATACCGATGTACCGACGATCCCATGCTCGAGCACGTATGAGAGTAGATCGAAATCCGCTTACGCTCTCTCTCTCTCACACACACACACACATACACGGTGCAGCAAGTAAAAAATGACGAACGTTCATATACGCGTTCGCGGGCATAAACACACATACGTTCTCTATATATACAGTAGAAAAATTAAAGCCATACGAACACTTATCACCGGATTAATCCTCTCCCACGTATATATATATACAGTCGCGTGCAATCTTTTTACCGCTACGGCTTCGGGTGTTAATTTATATACGACCGTGGAAATAATCCTCGTGAGGGTGGAGAAATAAAATCGAGAGGTATGTTGGTAAATGGATGGGCCGAGGTAGGGAGAGGTACAACAGGTTCGTCGTGTAATCAGCTTAAGCGCGCGGCGACGGTGTGAAGAGAAAGAGAGAGAGAGAGAGACTGACGATGAGAGTGAAAGGAGGGAATGGGGAGAAGTAGAGGACGACGAGGGAAAGGGCGGAATATTAATTTATGTAGAATGGGATGCTTCTGCTGTTTGTTGTGTGCTGCTGTTCTGTGGATTTCTTTGAACTTCTGTTTGCTTGTACATTGATTGGAGGTTGAATAAAAAATGATGGTAGTGGTAGTGGTTACGGTTGATATATTAGCACGATTATGTAATGCGGGGTGTGATTGTGTAATGTTATTATATATTTTTGTTGGAATAGAAATACTTTTTCAATGAAATATTTTAATAAACAATGATTTAGGTTTGGATAGTGGATTTCATATTGTACCTCTGGTATGGAAATAGATTCCATTATTCACCTAATAAATAGCTAATTTGACCAATAATCGATTCAAACTAGTCGACAAAAACTGCTTATAAGTATTTTAGAAGATGTGAGTTGGTCAACATTAAATTAGTCAGTTTTTTGGTTGAAAAATGGTTAATGCAAAGCTTGCTATTATAAAGTGGAGAGCCAATGAAACAAGGATATTATTGTTTTTATTTGTATCCACTCACACGGTATTATCAATGAATTAAATGTCAATAACTCGTGTTCACATTTTACTTAGCTACATCGTTATTTAATATTTGGTATATACACGATCAAATGGCAGAAAAATTTACCAGAAATATCTCAAGGCTATAAGAACCTATGAATCGTATCATTACAATCCAGAAATTAGCTATTCTAGAGAAATTTCTATCCAGGGCTTTATGAACGTCATGTAAGCAGATTATTTCAGATTAAAACTAGTCGGCTTATAAACTTACAACTGCTGATGATCATCTACGATAACACAATTCGTACAACTCACCTAAAACAGAAAGAAAAAAATACCATAGGATTAGCTACATAACCAAAAATCAAAACAACAAATATACTCTAACAAATACCCATGTCCATCCCAACTACACCGATTATTACACCATCGACCCCGAAATAACGAACCCTCAAATTTTTCCTCCCTCTATCCCAATTACGTTAACCATCTACATATACACACACACACACACCTATCGGCCCTCAATTCTTCCACACCATGGTCATAATAATCCGTAACGCAACGCGCAACGCGACGGCAGAGCATAACTCCCGGTGATACAACGCGCGCGCGTGCTGCAGCTCGTTTCGTCCGCGCCGCATCGCTATACTGCTGCTGCTGCATCCGGACTTTCGCGGTATATACGCGCACCAGGGGCCAGTCAACCGTAATTAGCACGACGCGTATACCCGAGCGCTTGGATCCCTAATTGAAACGCCAGGGGGACAGGACACCGCCCGCGTGGATGCGTATTATGAACGTATATATATATATGGGAACATGTACGTACGCAACGTGTGTGCCAACGTTACGATCGGGGAAACGCACGAGTGTACGCCGCGGTAGGATGTGAATTCTTTAGAGAGGCGATTGGAGCGATGGACGATGTGGGAGGTGAAGGCTGAATGACCGTTCATTTGGATTGGAGAGGAAAGGGATTGGAGGGTTGGTTGTGAGTGATTAGCGGAAGTGAGAATTGCAGAGATTAATTAATTTTGTATGTTATAATGGTAGGAAAGGGTAGTGGATTATGGAATTTCTTTGGATTTATCCGATTATGTGATATATATGTATTGTAATTTTGATTGGATAGGGTAATTGTAATGTATAGACGAGGTATGTATCAAAAATGCTTAAGCATGTTGGTACCTTTTATAAATGGCCTGAAAAAATAAGACTGGTATATGAAGATTATTAGAAAAAAGTAATACAGTTTGTAGCAGAAAGTATAAAGAAAGAGAAATTTACTCATTTCTTTTAGTTTTTAATAAAAAAAAAGGTAGTCAAAATCAGTTTTTAATATTTAATCCATAAATCGACGATGAAAATTCTAAATGATTTGTTTAATTAATAGCATAAAAAACTTGAAAAACTAATTTAGTTACTCTAACGGTATATCGTTAAACAGAAGTTGTATAATATTCTGAAGGATGATTAAACCATCCAGATGCAAAAAACATTAACTTTCTGAAATACCGCAATCTGGTTGGTGAATAGAGCAAAGTACTTTTTAAATGTTATATTTGAAAAAATCCAGTATGTGAATATTTGAAAGCTTGATATGTAGCCCTTTAGGATAGAGATATGTACGTTTTTTTTAAAAAATTTTTTTTTTATTTCAGCATTTTTCAAAAATTTTTCCCAGGTAGTTACAGAGGCAATGTTTGTTCTGAAAAATAGTTGCATCCGATATAAAGCTTAACACAATTCTTGAATAACACATTTCGTAATATCAATTCGAAAACAGTAATAGGGGCTATTTATTAATCTACTATTTTTCATGATTACATTTATTTTAAATGCATGAGTAGCTTCAGTTAATCATTTCTAAGTATTTCTCGCATTTTCAAAACACCGCGAACTTCTTCTTCAAAAAGAAAAGTAAAATAAATACCTGAAAGAATTATAACCAATTAACCAGCAATTACAACTTCCGAATTTCCACTACACTACAACCAACCAAAACCCCTGTAAAAGCACATAATCCATGAAATTCCCTCGCAATTATCAAACAAAAACACACCCAAAATCGCGTTCATGAAATAATGAAAAACAAAACAATCATATCCTCCCCAAAAACGTATAACTACACCTTAATGAGCGACGGTTGGCCACATATACGTGTAGACCCTGGCATTTGTAAGACCCACACGACTAAACCCTTCTCTATACGCGCTCGCAGATACACACACACAGATGTGCTCGTATACGCAAATTGGTCAGCTGTGTACAGCGCGTGCGCAGAGCGGCCTGGAGAAGCGAGGTACGTGACACGGCTGCGTAATCTCGACGATTTCCATTAATGCAATTAACGCTTATCGAAACGCCGAGCGTGTAATGCCCATGGCTCGGCCTCTCTCTCTCTCTCTCTCTCTCTCTCTCTCTCTCTCTCTCTCTCTCTCTCTGCATGCGGCTGCATGTAA